>VZSF01010126.1:718677-938840 GCA_013398295.1 Chionis minor | reverse complement strand
GGGGCAGAACAAACTAAATAAGAGTTTGCTTTGGATCTTGAGTCATGCTGTGGAAAAAAATTATGCCTCTATTGACAAAGGGTAAGAGAGAGAAAGGAAACAGACACAGAAGGCAGAGCAGAGGATTAGGAAGGAGTTGTGCTCAACAGAAACCAACAAAGTCATATTGCAGAGTAAATTCTAAGTGTTAAGATAGTCTGAGGGATTAAACTGATTTAAAGCCTTTAGAAATCTGTGTAATATACTCACTTATTCTCACAAATGAAAACAGAGTGAATGGCTTTATAATTTAACAAAGGATTGGTCCCAAGGCTTCTATACCCTTCATAGTTTTCCTGCAACAAATTCACTTCATTTGGCCTCAGTGAAAACCATCATTCACAAAAAAAATGTATTTCAGTCTTTAAGGAAAGAGAAAGGGAAACTTTTAATATCCTATTTAAAATGCCTGTTGCTGCATAATTTTGTCTTCCCTTATAAATCAGAGCATAGCCCTGTCTGATAGCAGATATAAATCCATGACATACATTTATCTTATAAGAAAAACATAATGAAAAGACTAAAGAAAAGTATCACTGAGGTTTATTGGAAGTGATTGAAAGACAACGGAAGTTAGAGTGATAGATTAAAAGCAGAAAATCAGGTAATTAGATTTTCTGGCACTGCATAGTGGGTCACTATGTCTGTTGCTCCCTGTCCAATCCAATCCAATCCAATCCAATTCAATCCCATCAAAGCTAATCCACCCCAGTGAATGTGTTGTGGCCATGGGTAGGCAAGTGTCAGCCCGTGGTGGTAAAGGTCTAAAAAACATTTTTTTAAGCATTGTTTTAATGGCAAAGTCTCTGACTTCCATTCTCCCACTGTGTCTAAGGTCAGTGGCCGTGTGGCTCTTGCTCTTGAGCTCCTAGGTGTGGGTACCTGTCCCAGGCCCCTCCTGACTCCTAGCTGGGGTGGCATGTGTGCAGCTCAGGCACAGCCAGAGCGAGCATGGTTATTACAGGCAACATGAGCAACGGCAAGTGTTGATTCTTGACCTAACAGCCTTGGAGCAATGCAAGGTATTAAATGCAATGTATTTTACAGAATCAGTGGGACAGTGGCCATTTCTCCCCTTCCAGTGCCCCAAGGTTCATTAAAATGACTAGCCAAAGGAACAATATGAAGTGTGAACAGAGGGATGCTTTAAAACCTCCATTAGCAGAGGTACTCTCTACAACATGGCAGGGAAATGACAAAGGGATTGTACGGACCTCATTCAAGTTGTGTTTGCAGCCAGAGTTGGCTCAAGACATTCAGTTCTTTGGGGAAAGCTCAGTATCTGCAAAGAGGGCTGTGGATGAGTAATGGGAAGAGCAGTGGAAAGAGGGAATATGATGGTTTCAGATAACTGAATGCATGAAACAGATGTATGGATGACAGGCTGGGAGAGAGCAGTGGAGGTTTTGGAAGGCTTGGAGAAAGAATTGGAGTTTTGGAGAGCAGAGGTAGGGGTAGGAACCTGAAGTTTCTTTCCTCCTTCTCCTCTTTCCTCATGGGATATGGGGCTTCCATTTCCCCCTGAGACCTGTCAGAGAGCGGAGTATCACCCCTGCCTCATGTGGTGACCTGCTCCCTCTCCAGTCCCCTTGCGGGCATCCCACACTGCTTACTCACCAGTGCATCTTGCTCTCCTGGGGAGGGAAAGCATGGGAGCAGTCAGAAATCCTAGAGGAGTGGCTAGGAAGCCAGGACTTTCTAATTCTGTTGCAGGAAAAAGCCACCTTCTTCAGCCCCTAACCCCTCCCAGAGCATAATCCGGAGATGTCTTGCCTTCATCAACTCCTTTCTATGCCAGCGGCTGCCAATTTGCCTTTGTCTGAAGCTGAGAACTCCAGGGCAAAGGGAGTCATCACTGATCTGCTACCTTTGTAAGGTGTGAATGGTTTTTTTGTTTGTTTGGTTGGTTGAGTTTTTTTCCTCCCAACAAGAGTCTGACTGTAGTTTCATGCTCAGATGTTGAGCAATTTATCTGGCTCTTAGAATAATGTAAATATTTCCAAGATTCAGAGGAACACAGAATATGTGCAGCAGAAAACTTTGTGATTACATTTTGTGGATTGACAGAAAAAACTTACCAGGGTGCTTTGGAGACTTAGAGTCACTTTATTGTCCAAAGTAAAATCAAAGAGCATGTTGTTATAGCCGGAGAACAGAAAATGTACTGTTTTTCTCACTACTTTACTCTTACTGTGAATTTTTGCTGCTTTCCTCTTTTAGATTTATAAGTTAACAGAGCCAACGACTCTTGGAGACAATGAACTAACCCAGTTAGCCTTGCATCAAAGCCAATATAAAGCATCTGATGGTATTTCCACCCCCTGCAACATGGGTTTGGAAGTCTCTGAGTTTGATTTGACAGATGGCTGAAAAATAATATCATCATTCTGTGTACAAAATCTGCCCAACTTAATGTTGTTTTGATTCTTTTGAAATTCTTTCTTCAGCTTCATTGCTAACTTTAGGTAATATGCCCATTTCCAATTGCCTTTAATAGCTGTCATGACTCCAGCTTCACAAAAGATCACAGTTTGGTCATTTCTCCTGAGTCCACTTTGATTTCTGTTATGACAAAAGACCTCCTGGTAGTCAGATACATAATTAATGGTAATACGAGGCAGCTATTTCTCCTTTATTATTTCTAGGCTTCTGCGTTAGCTTTTTTTTTTTTTTTAATTTTTTTTTCCATTTGGTTCTGCTTCTGTGCTTACAGAAATAACAATATTTCATTTGTTCTTTAAAAGGATTCAAAACCTCTTTCATCTAAGATCTAAGAGCCAGATTGCTATTTGCATCAGAAACTGAGTCATGGACCAAGATTCTATTGTGTTTGATGCTTTACAGACAGGCATAAAGAATGGTCCTTGACCAAAAGAGCTTAAAACACAAGGATAAAAGGAAAGGCACTGGACAAACAAATTACCAGGGCAGCACAGGGAACAGACTAAATACCATTGGTCGTCATGGTAAGTGGGACTTGCAAATCTATATACAGCAAAGAACCTTTATTTTCTCAGAGATTTTGTGCTTAGAAAATCTTATGACAAGGGTATGAAAAAATTCACAACTACAGTTCCAGAACAAGTATGCACAGACAGAAGAATATTTGCAAATATTTCAGGTATCTCTATTTTTTATTATAGTCCCTTTAAATTGGGATACTGCATCAGTAAGAGGGTGGAATCCTGGTACACTCAGTTTTCATTTACACTGCAATTTTTTTTCATCCTGTACCTTTGATAAGAATTGCAAGCTCCTAGCTTCCTAATCAACTTTTGCAATGGGTAGTAAGGAGCTTAAATCTTTAATTGAATCTGGCTTTTAATGGACTAGTGATTTCATAGCACAGTATGGTAGACACTGTATACAATGTGATTAAAGCCCCTTCTACTGTTTGACTGAGGCAGAAAGTTCTTCAAAATGATGACTTTGTCTCCCATTTAGTACTCATCATACAAACCTGTAAAATAATGTGAAACATGATCTAACTAAACACTAAGGTAAGACAATGAAAGAAATAGCCTACACTCATGACTTTTGATCATTTGCAGTTTTGCAAGGTGAACTACATGTGTGAAAGTTAATGTTTGTTACATATTACACTGGTAATGTAAGTTTTAATTAGAGAGATCTAGTCACGTATTCAGAGACACAGAAGTAGAGTTTGGCTATTTTTCAGAGAAAGATGACAGCCAGGCTACTGTCTCCCAGGTAGAATGCCAAAACCAACATCACAGTCAATCAAATCAGTTGATTGATAGTTCCCTGCTTTATGTGGTTTTGATATTGCTCCCTTAAGAACTGAGTCATCTGCCCTGCCTGGGCCACTTGGCTGGTACTACTTGTCTCAGGTACGTGCAGACCAAATATACCTGGTGTACTGATTACGGTGCCTAGATCCTTTTGGACAGCCTGTTATAATAGTTTAGTGGGTTGGTCTAGAATAAACTCTGGAAGAAATATAAAAAGATTTGCTATTCGATTTCTAGTGACTAGAGGGAAAGAAATTATTATGTGTTTATATGGGATTAGTGACAAATTTAGAGTGCTATTTTTAATTAAACTTGCAACTGCTTGGGCATGACTAAATGAAATAGATATGATCCTACTATTTTTCAAGTATATATTGTGATTTTTTATTAACATAGCTATAGGATTGACATCTCCCAAGATTAAAAATCCTGAATAAATTACCCAAGCCTATCAGACTGGCTTGCAGATAATGATATCTTAGTCATACTTCTTGATTTTTTTATCATCTGAAACCATTCAGGAACACAGTTAATAGTTTTTGAGTTTCTTATTAATGCAAAGGGCTTGCTTTTGTTCTGCGTAAAAGCTGTATCCTGATGTACCGAGCTGGCTCTAGTGTCAGATGTTGCAAGAATCATGATAAAGTTGGGAGACTGGCATCCTTCAGAATGAGATGTGCTGATGAAATTGCTGTGATGCCAGCAGATGAAATTACAGCATTTTTCCCATGCCGCTCTTATAGAAGACCTAGTCTACACAGGGAGAAAGACTGAGCATTTTCCAGCTGAATGTGCCAAACAGGAAAGGGCAGCCATCGTTCCCCAAATAGCTGTAGTGTCTGTGTTTCTCCTAACAAAGTCCCTCATAAATGTAGGCCTTATTCTTTCAGCTGTCAACAAGGTCACAACCAGAGGCAAACCAGTGACAGAGCAACCAACCAATGTGAGTTTGTCTCAGTGGCGTATTGTCTGACATGTCACATGACATGGCAAGCTATTAATGTTGCAACACACACCAAAACAACACAAAGTACAATATTTGATCGCAAAAGACAAGATTTGGTTGGTTGTCAGTATTCTCTTGGAAACAAAGTTTGCAAAAGCCAGGGCCAAGCTGTTCATGAGTTGGCAGACACTTGGATTTACCAACTAGCCTAATTATATTCTAGTTTCTGAGCTTGTCTTTTGTGGTCACATCATCTATGCTGTCTGCCTGCATAGAGCAGTTCTAGGTCTAGATACAAAACAGCATGACATAATTCATATGGTGTATTGGCCTGGCTCACATTAAAAGCATAAGTTTTTTAACGTGACTAGAAAGCAGAAATGCTGCAGTGGCAATTTACTGATCTTATGAATCTTCACAATGGTTTCATTCCCATCAAATGATGCTGAAAGCTACTTGCTATATGTACTGCATTTCTGTTTTGAACATCCTTCCCCAGAGACTAATATGGGTGAAGAGGACTTTACAGAACACAAAAATGGAGCATCTATGATAGCCATTCCTGAAGTCAGTGACTAAAAAGAAAATGAGACTATCTCATATGAAGTGGACCCAGCTGACAGAGCAGATTGCATTTTCTTTTTAAATTATAGCGAGCAGCTGCAATATTTTTGTTTAACACAACTTTTTGCAGTGTAGTGGTTATGGATCTATATGTATCCAGTTATTTCCAGAAAGAAGAGAAATTGAACAACAGGGAGATTGCATGCTTTCAATTTCAACTTGCATGCTTCTCTTTTTCCAGTTATGGTCAGAGACTATAAAAGAAATAACTCACTGATATTTCTGGGAAGCATAAAAGAAAACCAAACCTCTCTTCAGTGTCTTTGGTTTGCGTGGTGCTTTTGAAGAGTAAACAGGGAAGTTTTCATGTCTGTATAAGTCAGGGACAGCCAGCTGTGAGTTACTTGACACTGCAGATCTGAAGCCTCCACTGAAGAAGTCTTGAGAAAAAACAGGGAGGCACCAATAATTTATGAATCAGGACTAAGGAGGACTACCCAGAGTGCTTAGAGAAATACACTTATTCAGTACCTCACTGGGGACCTTTTATTATAGGCCAAGACCACAGAGAATTCCAGTTTGATTGAACTTGTGAAACCCTGTGTCATTCTGCATCAGAGCAAGACACTCTTTGGAGTGCTTCATTGTAGAGAAGGGCTTGAGCAAAGCTCTAAGAGAGCCAGCAGTCCAGTGATTTGGCTCCATATTTAGAATGTGCCAGGCCCATCTAAATTAGGCTGAAGACATGCTGACCTGTGCTATCCACAGCAATCACGTAAGACGTGGGTAACTGGCTGCTCCAGCTAGTCCAGGATTTGTTGGGAACTTTCATCCTGGACTAGAAAAATCCTTCTGAGGATTTCAACAAGTCTGTGTGTTGACCATATTCTGCGCAAAGATTTAACTTTGCTTACCGCTTCCCAAAGGGACAGCAAGAAGTCTGTTTTTTCCCAACTGGTTCTCTTCTTCTGGTAGCACACTATCCACATGGTGAAAGTATTCTCCAGTGGGTATAGAGCATGAAATCTGCCCTATTGAACTGAACTGGACAAGGTACATGAAAGGACATGACACACAGATGTTCTCTGCACCATTTAGTAGCTGGCATCTGCAGCAATGATTTAGCTAGGGATGAGCTAAATAAAGAAAGAGAGTGTATCTTTGTTCATTATTCTGAAGCAATTGAAACACACTTTGCTAATAAATTAAATGTGATGTTGAAAGTATTGAAATTCTTGAAGGGAGGCAAGAACAGAGAATGACAAGTAATTGTTAAAGGCTTGCAAAGAAACTTAAGGGTTTTCCCAGTGGAAGCTGAGCTAAACAGCCTAATAATCCAAGAAAACTATTCAGGGGAAAAATCCATGGCTTTAAGGCTACAACCTCCTTTCTCTATGTCAGCCCTTCTACATAAACTATGTATTTTACTTCTCGCAGTGCCCTGCAGGGCTTAGTGTCCCTGTCCTTAGTTACATCCTCACTGATAGCTATTCTTGTAGTTTTTTAATTCAGAACTTGTCTTCCTCTCCCCTCAGCAAGTCAGTCAGGGTCAAGATGAGATGGTGCAAGAGGAAACATCCCCTTATACTTCCCTCTAAGAAAGACCAGGAGTGAAGAAATTTTCCCCTCTATTCCTGGTTTTCCCACCAGCTGTCTGACCCAGTTCATAAAGTGGTCTGTGACCACTTGGCTGGACACAGCTAGGGGATTGCGTGCTGCGGAGAGCGCAGCATTTCATTACAGTGGTACTTGTGCAACGGGTCTGCAAAACTAAAATAGGTCTCAATTCCCTTAATACTCTGTCTTGGGATATCTGGCCCCTCTCAGCATCACTGTCTGTCCTCTTCCATGTAATTCTCTTTGCCTGTTGATCGATAGTTATAATCTCAGTCAAAGATTTCTCATCATTAAATGCTGAAGAACACTACAGCTTTGCCTTTTTCTCATTACCTTTGTTTTGTCCCATTTTGTTCTCTTCTATTCCTCTGCCACCTTCATTTTCTTTCTCTCCCTCCGCCTCCTATGAGTTTCCAAATGCTGCCTGACTTATCAGTGCAGTGTCTGCAGACAACAGTACTATTTGGATATCCTTTGTTCTTTACAGACACCTCCGCTCTCATCTCCACACTAGTCTCCTTGTTGTCTTCTTCCCTGTTGTGCTTGGCGGGCTACGGCAGAACTCCAGCTGGGAGCCAGATTTAAGTTTAACACCACGTTTATTCGTTACTCTTTCAGTCTGGCTGCAACTCCAATATTGTACTTGCTATTGCCATTTTTGCAACTACTGTGAGCCTGAGATAGGAGTCAGGTATTTCCACACAACAATTCTATTACCTGGTGAAGTTTTATATGCCCAGCATGTGTTTGTTGAACAGCCTTCCTCTCATACCTTTCCTGGCTTCTCAGGAATGCCTCAGATCTCCTCCATGCTTAATATCTGCTGCATGCTCACCCTGGGAACGGGACTGCCAGAGGGTACAGCAGAGAGTGGAGATGTTCAGGTGACTCTTCTCAAGCTGAATGAAGAAAAAATATAAAGAATGTGTATGGAAATGGCATATAACATCACTCAGACCTTTATCAAAGTCTGCATCCCCCCTTTACAATTAATTCAACCAATTTAAAAGGTAGGCCTAACAAAGCAAGCTCTCGATTAAATCGAATCACACCTCCAGTCTGTTCCTTGGTAGATGTGATATATAGGAATTCTGAGATTCCCCAAATTACATTTGGATTCAGATGTGTCTTGTTTCCCTCTGGCCTTAGCTTGCTGCTACATGTACCCACAAAACCCTTTCGTGGGTTGGGTGTAGCTAGTTAGTGCATTCTGCAGCTAAGGAACATGTAAGGGAATATGCAACCTCTCAAATACATAAATACACACACACACACACACATATGTATGTATATATGCAAATATCTGTAAGCATGTATATCGATATATGTGGTGTGTCTGCAGGGACTGAGGGAAGCACAAGTAAATGGATGCCAAGAGGAAGACAGTTTCGGGCAGGTGAAGTTGGTGGCAATCAGTGATAGATGCTAATTCTTTTGTTTATGATCTCTTAATCTTTGGATGAATTGTTTACAGAGTCTCTAGGTGTCTCTGAGGCCTGTTGTCCCCAGAAAAGGGGTCTGTGTATTTTTTGTGCGCAAGTTAAGGAAGATGTCAAAAGGTTGATAAGGAGATGTAGCAGTCTTTGACTGGTTGGTAGATATTGAAACCAAGGTCCTTAGTTAGAATTTTAAATGGAAAACATTCCTGAGAGCTATAATAAGAGCTTTCCCTTTTAGCACTCTTAATCAACATCTGAAAGAGCAGCTTTCTGAAACCAGGAATTTTAGTGTCGATGGTCCAGACATGGCTGGGATTGGTTGATTTAGAATGATGCCAATATAAAGAATAAAGTGATATTGATATTGAAATTATTGTTAGCAGCACTGATAGTGACAATAAGAACAACATTATTGTAGTATTAAAACATGAGACATTCTCTTCATGCTTACGCTACAGCATTTGATGTAGGAATTGTCCTTTTAAAGGGCAATGTAAGAATTTAAATACCAACATGACTTTTTAAAGTAATGTGACCAAAAAGATGAATGTACACTTGATACAGTAGGTAAAGTAAATGATTACTAACAAAGAGTATAAAACACTTTAAATAGAGACATGTTTCTAAAATAATGACAATGGTAAGCAATGTCAACACCCAACCCTGTCTACTGGTTTATTGTTACCTTAGGTGAGGTGAATGCTATGTAACAGCAATTATAAAGCCCACGTTAAAATTATCTGCCTGTAAAAAATGCAATTAGGATATGCTGAAGAAATAAACCTGCTTTATAATGTTAAAAAGCTTGCTTTTGGTAAGAATATATAATTTGGAAGACATCTGTGGTATTGCTAACTGCACTTTGGTTGCTGATAGCTTTTTTGTGTACAGTGATGTAATCTAATCACTTTTCCCCATTTTTCTGTCATTAGCAAAAGCAGGACAGTGGTATTGTTTTTCCAATTCTTCACAGCCTCTTAAGTTTAAAAATGGGAGCAAAGACAAAAAAAGGATTCTGTAGGAATGAGCTCCTAACAGGAAGTAGACTTAGTTAAAACAACTGTTGCTATTGATTTGACTTTTAGCTACACAGGTTTCTGGCAAGGTAAAGAAACAACTCGATACTTTAGCATAAGAATACCCATTTTCTTTCTTGATGTAGATGCTGCCAGATTAACCATCTTCTCTCTAGGCAGAAGCAGTATATTAACCTATTACTGAATAAAAAGTGAATGTTGTGTCAAGATAACAAGAATACAATACCTGAGAAAGAGTAGAGTGCATTCTTCAAATGTCTATATACTTTAGAAAAAAGCTATGGGAAACAGGATGATCTAGCCTGAACATTATTATGTTCTCCATCACAATGAAGTAAAACTCTTTAAAATGTAAAATGAAAGCCAATTATAATGTAAAGGATAAAATATTTTATAAATTTTATTTTAAAAATAAACATATAGCAGCAAGAAAATAAGATAATTTTATTATCTAGAAATTGCCTATTTTCCACCAATATATGGCACGTACGTCCTTTATATTTAAACTGACATAATGTAACATTAGTTATGTGTGTCTTTGGCTAACAATAAGTACAGATTTGTTTCAGTTGAGGACCAAAAACTGTATTTAAAAAACCAAGTGTCCTTTAAACAGTAATATGTACAGTAAACGCTGAATTTCAGATCTTTTTTCTATGAGTATTTTCTCAAAGTCAGGAGTCCAGGGTACTTGTGTCTTGGCAAGTAAGGCAAATGTTGTTTCACCAATACCTAGACATGTTGAGTTCAAAAAGCAGAAACTGGAAGTGAAAAACTTCAAAGATTTAAATTCACATGAATACCAGGAAGACGAAATGAGTATTATATTGTCTATTGTTGTGGAATACATGGAGAATCTCCAGAGACAACTGAGATAAATTTCTGCAGGGATAATCTCATTTATCCCTATTTCTGACCTTTTTTTTTTTTTTTTCCCTCTTGCTGGAGATCCCATTTTCATTTCCCATTATAAAGCATAATGGTTTTAGTCCTCATGGTAGCAGACCAGCCTGGACTCAGTACGGCTTCGCAGGACTCAGAGGACAGCCTTGAGGATCAAGGGGTTTTGGTCATTTGTTTGCTATTAGCAGGCAAAGTTGATGGTTTTACTTTTACAAAGAAAAATGTTTTTCTTGCTATGTGTGATAAATATCCCCCTGCTGGAACAGTGCTCTCCTCTGTGCCCTAGGGGCACAAAAGGTTCATCTCATCTTACTGGTGAGAATGTAATAGTGTTTCTTGAGATACAGGTAGGACTTTTGACTTCAGTATCCTCTTAGAAACTCCAAAAACTGCAGCTTTAAGTGGAGTGATTTCTCTGCATCTTAAAACGCAGTCTCTTGACAGAAAGATGGCTGCTTCTACAGACACTGAAACAAGGCTACCTGTTTTTTATAACTACTTTTATGGGCATAATTGTTTCTGTTTTAATATGCTGCCCTGGTCCTTGGGGTTCATGCTCTGCTTATGGGCTTGTTTTTCTAATTGCCAAACAGCAGGAGCTTTCTGTGATTCACTTGGAGCGCGTAAAGGCTTTCTGATTAGCATTTTGGAATGAGTAACACGTTTAGTTGCATTGGTGATATAATTGCCTAACTTGTACTGTTGATTTTTTCTTGATAGTATAAATTTCCATTAAGAAGAAGTTTAAATAACAATAGTAGAAACCACCACAAACCCGTTCCTCTGGCCTGTGGGAATCATAGAATGGTTGATGTTGGAAAGGATCTTAAAGATTATCCAGTTCCAACCTCCCTGACATGGGCAGGGACACCTCCCACTAGACCAGGTAGCTCAAAGCCCCATCCAACCTGGTCTTGAACACTTCCAGGCACGGGAACTCCACAACTTCCCTGGGCAACTTCTTCCAGTGCCTCGCCACCCTGAGAGTGAAAAATTTCATCCTAATATCTATTCTAAATCTCCTCTCTTCCAGTTTGAAGCCATCCTATCACTACATGCCCTGAAAAAAAGTCCCTGGGAGCCTTTGTAGAAAGTTTCTGGGAGCCTCTAGAGTTGTTTGCAATAGTGGGCTTTGGATATAAATAGCCATGTTAAGCATGCCATGCTTTTTTTTTTTTTGTAAAATGATTTTATTTAGATATGGGTTAAAAATAGCTTTTGAACTGCAAGTCTTAGGCTTTAGGAAGCAAAGAAACATGCCAATATTGAATTTGGTGTATGTTTTGGACTAGTTTGTAATAAGATGATCTGTACACTTGTGGTGAAATCAGAGTCACCTCTAGAACTAATAAACTTGCAAAGAAGAAAAGGGCCTCAGAGAAGAAATTTCCCCATCTTTGAAGACTGTAAAACTGAAGAGTCTTGATAAATACATTTTGAGGGTTATTGCTTGCTGGAAAGTCTTTGTTTTGTATGCTGACAAAACCTTGACAGCTAGGAGGAGTAAGAATACGTTTAAAGGCTCAGCAGCTTTTTCTTGTGAAAACCTCTGTATTTGTTTGGTACTGAATTTTGTTCTGTCTCTTTACTTGTGCCGATGGGGTCACCCTACCTATAAAAATATATAAATACGTATAAAAATAATCAGCATCTCATCGCATGAAGCCTGCAGAGCACCAGAGGGCCATAAAGCAGGATCAGAGACCTTTACACTGCAAGGACAAAATATTGGGAGTGTTCAAAAATCTCTACAGGTCTCTGCACTGCAAACGCCTTGCTGAAAGACAATGTGAGTGACAACAACAAGTTTCCTTATGTACATCTCTCTACATCTTTTTTGCTCTACCATTCTGTGCTCTGGAGGAATAGATGATACTCAAGTGAGAATTATTACTCCCAAGCTTCAGTGGCAGCAAACAGGATTTAGGCCTGCAGATATATGAACTGTTGAGACACTTTTTTACTTGTAACCACCACTATTTTATAACTGTTTTTAAAAGACACTGGGATTTCATGTGGTTTTGAAAGAAGGCAACATCTGGAAAACAGAGCTGCTGACTATGGGTCCCAATAAGAGATGGCTTCACTGGGGATATTGTGATACTGCAAGGGTTTATGAGAGAAAAAACTGTCTGTGGTTCTAGGGGAAAAAATACGGACTTTAAGAAGTGCCTGGCTGTATTTACCGTAGCTGTTCATAGAAGAAGTAGGCTGGATAGTGTGGCACAGTGGCAGTCATGGCTGTGGGGAAAATGGGGCAAGGGAACAAAATGCTCTAGGAAGGGTGTTTGAGGGACCTAACAGAGGAAGGGTACACAGGTGAAATACGGGGGCTTGGTTGTGCAAGTGAGAAAGGTTCAGAAATGTTTGTAGATGAAAATAAAGAGAAATGCTAGTAGAGCCACTGAAATTAAGTGATTTGAATACAACAGGATTACGTCCTTTCCCGAGAGAGGGTCTTGTTTCCTACTTTGAATTGTGGCAGTGGGTCTTAGCAGTATTCACCTGCTGCATGTGTATAACAGTTTCACTCACTAGGAAGTATGAGAGGAAACAGTAGGTGCAAAACAGTAAAAACTGTACCCTGCAATATGCTTCTCTGTATAAAAAGGAGGTATTTGTCAGTCTGAACTGCACAGATAACATGTACCTGCAAGAACATGTAGTAGCCTGTCACATGTGTTCCTCTTGTCTGCTGGCAACCACAGGGACAGTAAGGGAGATGTGCAAGAAACTGGAGTGGCTTGGCTAAGAAAAAATATTCCTCCCCAAGGCAACAGGGTTGGAATAATATCTATAGGTCAGAGTTTGGGTGCCTTTGTTCAATGCTTCAGAATTCAGAAACTTTTCAAAATGTGTGATACTCCTAAACATCCCTAGACCTGTTTCATTCTGTGACATTGTCATTATCACAGAATTCTGAAATGAGAAGATCATTTGGAGAAAGAAATTATTTTGAAGCGTAGTCAATTGTATATTTGAAGTTGTCCCTTCAAATGCTGGCTTTGCTCAGCTGTGACATGTGGGGGCTACATTAACTGTCTGTGAAATTGTAGGTGATACTGCTGCTCCAAAAAGTGGCTAGAAGCTTATGTCATTTTTACATCATTATCAGGGTTGAATATTCATATAAAACTTTCAGGGATAAATGCTAATTGTGTGTGGACAAAAATCACAAGCCCAGGCAGAAGTGTGTGTTGAATTGCTCTTTGATGTAGAAAGTTATTTGTGTTTTATATCCACTTAAAAGGAAACCTAAATAAGACCTAGAATAAAAAAGTTACATTTTTAGAGTTATGAATGGAAGCAGAAATGCATATTGCTAATTACATTTGTCCAGTAACCATAAAGCTGGAAAATGTGTCCAGAAAGTAAAAGCAAAGTACATTTATCAACCTCGAAGATTTTTAAGGGCAAGAAATTAGTGTGACATAGATAAGGGGATGACATGAATCACTGAAGATCAATGTGCGTAAAAGTGGAGTCTGTTTCATAACTCACAACGTTTTAATCCATGAATTCTACCAAGCATCCTACAGTATGGGTTTGAATTTTTAAACAATAGTCCTCCCATTTTGTAAATGTACCTAAGTATCAGTATTAAGTAAGATCTTTGCTTGGAATGGGCAGAACCAGAATTTCTGAGTGGCTTGGGAAAAGCAGGGGCAGGATGTTCACCTTGAAGTGGGAGCTGCCCCGCTGCGGTCTGCAGGAGATGACCATTCTGAAGGGCCGTCCTGATTTCTTTCCAGTAAAAAGTTTTAAGATCATGATGAAGAAATCCTTCTGTCTACAAGTAAGGCCAAAATTGAAAACAGAAAACTCCTAGTCTGTTCCACCTTGGCATCTGCCTGGATGACTACACGTAGGTTTAAATTCTTAGGAACCTGAAAAAAAATGCTTCTTCCGTCAGGCTGCTGTAGCTGACAAATTGACAGGTAGCCAACTGGTCTACACAGTGGCTTGTGCATCCTACACACATGGAACACACAGAGCTGCTGAGGAGTGGGGAGCTATTCTCTAGGATTGTTGGAGCCTTTAATGGGAAATGCACAGTCATTGATTTCAATACCATTTTTTGGTTGTGGGGATTTGGTTGTGTTTTTTCTTTTGTCTTTGTTTGTTTTTGTTGTTGGTCTTGGTTGTTTTGTTTGTGTGTGTATTTTTTTTTAATGAGTGTATCTGTTACTGTAAAACAGAGAGAATGCCCTGCTGACAACAGCATATGGTTTTCTTTATATCAGAAACAAGACGTAATTGATTACCTCTGAAGATAAGGGGTATGCCATCAGCACTGTTTGGAAACGTGAATGGAAGTCTTCTATGAAAGGAGAAGATAAAGTACTCTGGATTTCTATATTCTAAACCCAAATGCCATTGTTTTTGAAGCATAGGGATGCTCTTTTCTTGTGAGGAGACAGGAAGCTGTTTCTCTGCATAACAGAACTAAACCTGCCCATGAAATGCATGGTTGTACCTTTCTGAGTATATAGTTTCACCTTGGACAGAAATAATATCCATATCCATATCCGTATCCATATCCATATCCGTATCCATATCCATATCCGTATCCGTATCCATATCCATATCCATATCCATATCCATATCCATATCCATATCCATATTCACACACAGACTTGAACTGCATGTGGGAAGAATTTGGAACTAAATGAAACTGAAATGAAACACATTGATAAATCAGTTTTCATTTTCCGTAACCATCTTCTTCCTCCCTTTGACCTTCAATGTCATCAGCCCAATGCTTTCCATGAGTTAACGTGTGTCTCTGCCTCATTGATTGGTGTTTCCATAAAAATCTTCCTTGGTGGCATGGCCATAATTGCGGTGGACACCGCTAGCTGACGCTCCGGAACTGGGCTTGAGGCTTAGGAAGAATTTCTGGCTCCTTCCTATCTGGAATCTGGCTTTGATTTCTTGTGTCTTCAAAAAAGACTGGCCCAGGAGACCACTCAGCCTGATGTAGCCTTTTCTTCATGGTCCTCTGAAGGCCTCAAGTGGCAGAACAAAGTCTTGTGTCTCACAGGCTGCTGGAGAAATTCATGTTTCCATCTTTCTTATCTGGAGAGAGTTCAGAAACGCTTTTTGCCCCTTTTACCTCCTTGTGAAGAGGCAGCAGCTGTGATCAGTCTTGCTGCACTGTTTGGGGCAGCACCCACAGCTCAGAGTGGGGCATGCTGTGGTAAGTACCTGGCAGAGCCATGCACCCCTCTTCTGGGAGTCACCCTCTTCTGTGGATCGCTGCAGTCAGGAAAAGGTTTATCAGGTTTTAAAAACTGGGTGCTTGCAGGTATTTCTGATGGCTTGAATCTCAATATAAATTGCCTATCAGGGGGCATATTGCAGGTCCAATTTCTTGTTGATTAATTAAATTTCTTTAATTAAATGTAATTTGTTGAACTAGGAATAGCGACTAGGCTTCAAAAGGGCGTGAGTGATATTAACAACTTACTGTTGCACAGGACAGAGAGTATTTAAATGTGTCTTGAGAAAATGAAAACGTACTGAATACATGACACGCAGTTTCCAAAGAAGCAATTTTTGGAAATTCCTAGGACTGGGATATGAGAAGGAGTTGAGGTCAAATGGAAATGTGGTGTTTTAAACTCCTTGCATTAGTAAGGCAGCGTTCCCCACCTCTGTAAAACAGCCTTCCCCCCTGCACTCCTCTGCTCTCCTATCTCTTCCTGATCCTACCACTGGCCAAACTGGATGCTCTCCCCAGTGCGCCTCCAGGTCATTGGCATCTGACTACTTTCTCTTGGACTCCTTATTCCAACAGTCACCCAGGATGAGCCAAAATGCAGATTTGCACCACCTCCCTCCTTTCCCCCAGTGCCACAACTGCTCCTTTCAGTGCCCATCTCGCTTTTTGTCCTGCTCTCATCTCCTTGAACTCCGACTGCAAAGTACTCAGGAAGCCTCCCTGGGTGTCTACATGTCAAATTGAAGACCTTGTCCCTGGTGTAGGAAAAGAGGGATCATCTCTGGGTTCAACATGGCCTCCCTTCTGCAAGGACTCACCCTGGGAATGGGGTGAAAGTTGTTCCCACCTGGCTGGTTTCCTAAGGATCTCTTCCACGTGGGTCCTTCGCTTCCAACAAAACAGGCCCGGCAGAAAGGCCCTCCACCCCCTCACCACACTTCTGAGGTTTTCATCTAGTGTGGGGCTTGTTATTTAACAAAGATGGATTTTGGATGGCTTTTCGTCTCTCACAGGTCATCTGCCAGTGTTTCTTCTGCATGGGTTCTCGTTTTGGGAAACCAAAGAGCTGCAGCCTCTCCTGCTGCCTGGCCAGGGAAGCTGGCGTACTCTTTTATGGATGAAACAGCTCTTATGTTAAGCTCTTCTTCCATTTCAAATATTTATACAGCATCTCTCAAGTGAATTTGTTCATGCTGTCTCGGGCAGCATCTCCAGCTCCCCTACAATGGCTGTTTATGCAAAGTTTCTCCTCGGGGAAGATCCCCTGATGCTCAGAAACTTCTGAGCTCCCACTGCAGGTTTTACTTCAGTTATAACATGGATTTGATCCCTCTCCTGTGCGATGGCTGTCGTGATCAGGGACGCCTTTGTGAATACTTTTAATGCTGAACTGTTTTTTCTGATTCCTCCTTGGAGAGCATCTTTGCTGCTCCTCAGAGCTGTATTCACTCTGACAGTCTTCCTAATACCATACCTTGGGGAATTTTAATTTTCAATTTTCTTGGTAATGTGTGTATTTGTCTATGAATTCCTTGAAAATTTCCTCTTGTAGGTCCTTGTCCTTTTCACTCAGGTTGTGCGCTCAGTGAAGAGCCCAGGTTTGCATCACATGGCAGACAAAGGAACTACAAAAACATACATATCCTGAAAATACTCCTGCAGACCCTGCCTGCCCTCCTAGCCAAATCCATATAGGCCCCACAAATGCTCAAAATACTCCAGAAAAATCAGCAGAGCAGTCTCCAAATGAGATAAAAAGAAGCAGGATGTACTTCCACTTGCCAGATGAAGTCTCAAGGAGAAAAAAAGATAATGTTATTTCTAGAAAGTATTTATGATCATTAAAAAAAACAGTAGGAAGCTGAAGAAATCTGACTTGAGTTTCTGCTGCAAGAGGAGAAAGCAGCCATAAGCGACCCGGAAGTCCTTCCTTAGCTCATCAGGGTATCAGTTTCCTGATGCACAAATTCTGTACTCAGACCCTGGGGATCTAATCCTCCCAGTCAATTGTCACAACTGATTTTTTCCCACAATTTCACTTTTAATCCAATGTCTCAGCAGACAAATGATGCAACTTGAGCCTAGTTTGAATTCAGTGGCTGTTAAAGGAGCAAATGCTGTTTTTTGGTAAGTCACTGAGAATGGCTGGTGCGGGGACAGAGCTGATGTGGGACAGAATCCTTTGGGTTTCCAGAAGGAGAGAAGACGGTCTGGAACACGGGAATCAGGGTTGTGGCCATTAGCAGCAGTTATCTGGTAATGCTGTTTATGCAGCCTGATTAGTTGTAAAATTTTGGGCTGTGACTTTTTGAGACTGTATTAACCTTTGGTATCTAAAACGTGTACTTGACCTAAATGTTTAGGTGCCTTTGATGATCAATGGAGGAAAAAGGCAAAAGTAGATCAGACTAAAAGTGTACACTGCAAGTGTCCAAGACCTATTGGATTAATCTCACTTGCTGTTACTTTCAGCTGTAGAGGGTTCACCTTTGGTTGGAAAATAAAAAGCTCATCCTAGCTGTGGTATAGCCCATGTCCATTTATCTATGTAAAGACGCCAGAGAATGAATGTTCTGTTCCCTGGACTTTTGGTGTAGCTGTTGTGCATGAATGGTCATCTGACTAACTTTTAGTGATTACTCAAGCATTTAAAAGAACAGTTTATGGAAAATTAGATGCTCTGATGAAGAATACCCTTAGGATAGAGAGCTGACATAAACTGAAAAAGCAGCCCAGCTCAGGCTCACCAAGCTTTTCCAACCCCATTTGACCCCAGAAGGTTGTTAAACCTGGGGTCAGGACAGTTGTGGCTCAGGGTTGGTAACCAAACCTAATGCAAGGTGAAGTGGGGTGTCAAAACTAGGAGTCCAGTACACAGTAACATGATTGTTACTGGCGCATGCACAGGAGCCAGATCCTCTTCATCTCTACTTTCACTAGTTTGCCAAACTCAGACATTGGCTTGAAATTTTTCTTAGTTCACCCTCTGTCATTACCCCCACTTAGTTTCCTTCTCCTCCTTCCCAGGCTGCTCTATGAGGTTTCTGGAGCTACATGTAAGCTGACGTAGACCACCCACCAAAGCCAGGTTTCTGCTGAAGTTCAGGTAGATCCCTGCTTACACCACCCTGCCCCTACCCAAACCCCGCAAGAGTCTGGACGTCTCCCTGCCAGCTGCTGGCTCCGCAGCAGAGAGAGTTTGTGGGATCATGGTTGTGTCTATCTCCCTTCTCCTGCAGTCCCTGCTGCCAAACACAGACCTGGCAGTCATCACAAGAATGATTTCTAAGGCCCCTCAATTTGCAGTTGTCCCAGATAGTGAAAACACCATTGGTATAGCTGCCAAAATTCAGCAGATGAGGAGAAAACACCACCGACTGCGTTAAATGTCATGGGAGACAAACCCATAGGATGATTTTTCGTCTCATCTTTCTTCTGTCTTTCATATTGTCCTCACTGAAGCTGGTGGAAGATGCAGGCATTCTGCATGTTTTAAAACCAGGCCACATCATTTTAGCCTGTAGACACACAGGCCGGATGATACACCTTTACATTCTGAGTTACTCTAAAGCCTTTTGCATCCAATGAAAATGTTCTAGTTGTTTTTTTTGGAAAATGCAGTTTGCAAAACGCTAAGCTACACATAAAAACTGTGCAGAAGTTAGAACCAAAATATCAACCTATAACTACTTTTCCCAGCATGAGGTTTTTGCTTTTGAACAATTATTTTGTGTTTCATTGGTATTTAATAAGGTCAAGTGGAGGCATTTCTCTCCATTTTGAGAAATAGCCTAGTAGATGTCAGCTTCAGGCAAATTTCTCTCATATTTCTCTTGGATTTCTTATCACTTTCTCTGTACCCCCTCTTTAAACAATTCTGTCTTCTTCATTGTTCTCTTGGTCTTTCTCACACTTTAATACAAAAATGTAGTTTGATCTCCTCTCAGTAAACACTCATCTTAAAAAAGAATTTGGCTCTCCTCAAGATGTCCCCCGAATCATATCTCCATGTATAACATATACTTGCTGCTTCTATACTTTCATTACTGTTCCATCCCTCCAGAGCTCTAGCCCTTTTTGTTCTGTTTCTCTGAGTTCCCTCTGGTTTCCTGAACTTTTCTGGGTAATAAAATGGATACCACTGAAAGCTGTGGGCCACAGGGATGTTTTGCAGCATCACTCAGAAAGCTGCTGCCTTGCCCCTGTCAAGCTGCTCAGACACAGTTCTAAATGATCCTGTCCATTTTTATTGCTGCTTGTTATCACGTCAGATTTGAGTTCCATAAACGGGGACAGCTAAGATGGGCTTTTCATTTTCTCACTAAAAGTGGACTCTCTACAGGTGAAAGTTACAGCAAGTGGGATTCATCCAACAGATCTTGGACATTTGCAGTGTACACTTTTAGTTTGATCCAGTTTTGCCTTTTTCCTTCATTGATCATCAAAGGCACCTGAATATTTAGCTCAAACATATGTTTCAGACACCAAAAGTTAATACAGTTAATAAATCTGCTGACAATTTCCATGCTTCACCTTTCCCTGGGACAGTTCCATTTTGGCTAGCGTTTCCTCCAGATGCAGGTGTGTCCTTCATCTGCTGGAGCTGATCCAGTGTGGTACCCACGGCATCAGCACTGGGGAAAATGCCTATTTGCTCCAGTTCATATGCTTTCTCTCTTCCTTTTCCTTCCTTGCATTGTTTCACAGCTTTGCTCTACTCCTGACTTGGAAATCTGTTGCCTTTTTCTTCATCCGTGGCAAAAAGGGGAAAGAGAATTGATTAGCTCAGTTGGTTGAAGTGTGGTTCCTTTTAATTATAGAGGGGAAAACTGTGTTTGTTTTGTTTGAAAAGGTAGTGCCTGGTTAAAAATCATCCCTCAACAGCCTGAGGGGGATTCAGCTGACCATAGTCCTCTGCGTTGGTGCTTGCTGTCTGATCTCCTGCTATAGTTAAGGGAGAAAAGTGTGCAATTATCCTAATCCTAAAGGATATATCTAAAACAGATGATGAAGGGCCCTTAGTATAACTACTGTTGATATCCGAAGTTAAGCTCATCTCAGCTCAGTTGTCTTTAACTGCCTCATAGAGAGGTTGTATTCTAGAGGAAAATGTTTTAAATTGTAACTTTAGCAGCATTTCACCAGATACAAATTCATTCTCACTGTTTACCCTCTTGCTCGTTGTTTCGATTTCTCTCAGGCTAGACAAGCAGTTTCATTTTGCCTACAGTGAATCTCTTTGCGGCTCCGGTGCATGCTAGCACAGCGCTGTAATGCTGCCATCCAGAAGATGATGTTGCTTTTCTTTTCTGTGCATAAAGTTAATTTCCTTCACCCTTGGTCTGAACTTTGTGCAGATCAAATCCGAGTACTGACTGCTTTGGATTTGCCGTCCATGGTTCCTACAAGAACGATATTTTGAGACAAAATTCACTCAAAATGTATCACTCAGAAATTCTTATGGAAATTGTCAAAACAGTATGGGGGCTCTTGCCTGCAGGACACTGCCTAAATGCCCATGTTGTATTGGAGCCTTTCAGAAAAGTGCTTCTCCTGCATAACACCACCTGCTAAAAAGGGCATCAGAGTCACTAGAGGAAAGGAAGAAGCTGAACCAAATTCTGTCCTGGCAGACTCTGAAGAAGCCCCACTGATTTTATACGTTTTCAACAGGGTTTAGCTGAATGCTGTTGGCAGGAACGCGTTCCCCAGGGTGGCTGAGTAAAATCAGGTTGAACTCTCACTTCTTTAGCTGAAGAGACAGTAGGAATAAACTGGTACTGATGGCAGCGAAAAGAAAATGCAGGCAAACACGGATTACGCTTTTGCCTTAAAATTTGAAGTGGGGCACTTCACACTCGCCTTTTCTATTACTTGGAGTCCCTTATAATTAATCTGCTGCCAGAAAAAAACAGTTTACTATTGCTAGGCATAAAGACCATCTACAGCGAGCTACTAAAGTAGCACCTGTGTTCCTGGCAAAGACTGGAGCCAGCAAGAAATACATTTTCCACCTCAGCCGCTGACTTGTTGAGTACCCATGGGGAAATGGAGCTGAAGAGGGGTTAAGTAGGGATAAAATACATTTGCAAAGCACTTGAGAGCTGTAAATGCTAATTGTAGGTAGCTGTATGGCCTGTGGCTTAGGTGGCTTCCTCCTGCTTTCAGCCTGCCAACACCTTGTGAAAGGGCATCTTGTCTCTGCTGAGGGACCAGCTGAATAGCCTCTGCCTCTGGATTTTTTTCCTACCTTGAGGCTTGTGCCTGGAAAAATGGAAATCTTCTGTGCCTTTTGGACAGCAGAGCTCACCCTCCACCAGCAACTCATGATGGGCATGAGCTTACTGGCCCAGCACTGCGATCCTCTCCTCTAGAGGAGCCAGGGCAGTTGTTTTAACCAAAAGCAGACCAGGTAGCTCAGGGTCTGCAAGTGTCTGCGTTGCTCCTGGCTCTGTCTGTAATCAGCCGTAAAGGTGGTAGGGCATCTCCATTTTCTAGAAGGGCTACTGTAGTTTAGAGAGGTGAGACGGGGAAGTCACATTTCAGATCCCACTGACTCTAGAATGGACCCAGATATGGACAACCAAATGCTGAGGTCTGCTTTACTTTACCCTGTCCTTCTGTCCTCCTTGAGTAAGATCCCATCCAGCCTGGATGAGGTGATCATCCCCTTGGCTCTCCAGGGCTAGCTGCATGAACCAAAGACACTCTCGTGTATTTGTCTCTCAAGCACCTATGGAAAACTCATATCAAACAGCAAGCCTCAGAGCCGACATTTAACTTTTGATCATTGAAGGACTATCCTCCTTTTTCTTCTGGCAAGAATTTGGAGGAAGGGAAGGGAAGGTAAGGGAAGGGAAGGGAAGGGGGAAAGTAGAAGGGGAAGGGGAAGGGGAAGGGGAAGGGGAAGGGGAGGGAAGGCTGCCCTTACTTCTGTGAGAATGAAATACCTATATTGCATAGAAGGACTGAGGACAGATGTTTATCTTCTCAATACCTTCACACTCATAAATTAAGCATGCTTATTTCTAGAAATTACTGGATCGCATTTAACATTGGGAACAATAATGTATTTTATCCAGAACACAGGGACTCTTACTTAGGATGCAGATTCCAGTACAAATACTGTGGGTATTTGTCCAAACCCAATATTTAGCTAAAGAAGTGTGAAAATAATTAATTAGACATGTGACTGTCTGTTTTTGCTCATGCTCATCACAAGTTTAGAGAGGACTGATGTCACTTTAGTGTCTAAACTATTTTGAGGTTTTTTTTCTCCTTATATAACCATTCTTTGTATTTCTTTTTGATGATTTTTGGTATCAGCTCCAGGTACAAACTCTAAAAATAATCTGTTTACAAAATCACATCTTGATATTTCTGTACTCTTATCAGGAGTAGAAGGGTACTGTGTATTTGCACTACTTTATCTGCAGAACCATAAATCAGCAAAGACATTATTAATGCTGAATGAATATACTGACAGTGCTGATGAGCATTTCAGTTTGAAATCAGACTTGAAAGTATTTAACTGATAGTTTTATTATTGAGGTCTCAGCTGAATAGAAATCCTTATGAAAATTTTTGTATAGAAAATTCTAGACTCAAGTTCACTGACAGTCAGTGACATGATCCTCTAATGCCGCTAACTGTACAGAGACAGTCAGCAAACACATTGCCTATCATCTCATGGAAACTGAGTATGTACCTGATATTCATCATAAATTACTATTGGCAAGTTAGAAGGGATATATGGGAGGGGAGCCAGAATTCATGTCTGTTTATTTTATTATCAGCTTTTATTCTCTACTCCTGTCATTTCAAGATATCATATCACATGGTGCACCTTGTTTCATGAAGAAGAGGTAAGGAAGGAATTAATAAAGTATCATTTCTTTTTACATGGGTCATCTTTACCTTCAGGCCACCAGTACCTGATTTTCCTGACAGGGTTAAGGTAGGTGTCCTTCTATCCACCGATCACTTGGGAACAGTCCTTATATTAGTATCATTTGTTTAGGCTGTTCAAATAATTGCCTAAACAAATAAATGGGGTATTTAGATTGTGTTTCATTGCATGCTTGAGTTTCACATCTGTATAAACAAATCTGGTTTGACAGGAGAGAAGTCAGGAGGCTATTTTTAACACATCTGAGCAATTGACTCCCCATGGTAGCTTAGAGGTTATATTTATTTATTTATCTTTTGAGCAGCCAGGCTGCATCTTATTGGTGAGAACTGGGAGTGTTTCTCCATTTATGTATGAATACATATTTGGGTGATATCCTGGCTTTACCTCAGTATCATACTCAAATGTATCCTTTCCTTTTCCTCTTAAGATTATTTTGTCAGAGAAAGGCCTTTTCTCCTTCTGTACAAAGGGAATTACCCTCACAGTGGCTTTTGAGAGAAGGCCCTAATCTTCTACAACCAGTGAATAAATATCAGTATTGAATAACAGTGCTTCTAAATATGTATTAGCATGATATATTTTATTCTGTTGTGGTGATTGTTTTTATTTTGAAAAACTGAAAAATTGTTAAAGCTAAGTTGATTATTTCGGTTTTCAGTCTAATTCTTGATCACGTAAGAGCAACACTGAGTTTTTCCCAGCTAGTATTCTTCATAAGCCATGGAAGTTAAGATCCTCAGGATCTTCTAAAATCATCAGAATGATGTTCTTTACTTCCTTCACATACCTATGCTGCTGTTTTTTTGGACAGAAGAGGAGAGGTCCAGAGTGTCTAAGGATAAAAGAGGAAGCCCAAGGCAGTTGCTTGTAAGCTTCTGTAGGTTTGCAAATGGACTTGCATGGAATTGCAATGTACTTGCATGAAATGGACTTGCATGAAATAGTTTTGCATTGTATTTGCATGAAATGAAGAACAAAGCTTGTAGAAAGAGATATTTATAGTAAAGTATTTGCAAACCTTAAAAGCAATTATAGAAATGAATATAAATATGAAATGTGCATGCATGTGTGAGCAGCTACTCTCCATCATGTAAATAGATATTGAAAGAATGTAAACAAAAGAAGTGATATTTCAGTCATAGTTTTGGCTCACCTGTGTTGCATGAATAAGCATTTCAGTGAAACGGAAATACCATAATTAATACGTACTGTGTGTCTAGGTTTGTACAGTTTTACTTGTCCGCCTCTCCTCTCCTCTCCTCTCCTCTCCTCTCCTCTCTCATTGGAGCCAGTGAAAACGATAATTTTAGATTGTGGAAAATCTTTACACTTTCAAATTTGTCTTAATTCACTATCAAACAAACAAAAAAATCACCAGCTCTCCACAGAATGAGGAAAATTATTCAGAACCATTTCATTGTTTCATTCAGATAACATCAAGATATTATAATGTAAAATATGTTATACAATTGTAGCATAATAGAATGGTAATTTGCATATTTTTTATAGCTAAGCAAGGTGAATCAACACAAAGCAAACGATTTTAATCATATTTGAAACAATATGCTCTAACATCAAAAAGTAATGGGAAATAGAAATGATTCAAATTAATTTACATGTTTTTCCCCATCAGACTTTTTAAAGTGACATATTGCCTCTTCCATTGATTTTATTCCAGTTAAACTGTATTTTTTAAATCTAAATTTTGACCAGCGGTCTCTCTGAAAACAAACTCCTTATTGACTAGTGGAGTGAATTGCTGTCACAGTCATGTGACAAACATTCGGTCATTTTGGTCATTTGTTTTTGGTAATCTTTTGTCATTGGCCATATAGAAAGGGTAATTTCAGTCATCTCTGTAGACTTATTCCCATGTACTGAGACTCCATGCTTCTGTTCGTGAGTTTTCTAAATAGAAATCTGTATGGCTGAGCTATAGCTAATGATGTGCAAGAAACGAGTCTTTAGAGACCCTGGGACTCACCTGCCAGCTGGACAGCACGCGTGCAGCATGTCCATTCTTGCAGCAAAGCTGTACTGGGCATAACTTGCGTACAATAAATGTAACATTTGCTGGAAATTGCTTGGAGGCAATTATCACATCAGACATCCATGAAGCAAATCAGATGCCTTCATGTAGGTGCCTAGGACCATTTCACATGGTCCAGCATGTACGAGACATTCAAAAGGGCTGGTGGATGCAGCATAGGACACATGGGAGCTCTTTGTCCATCTGGAGAAGCAGCTGGAGGACATAGGGGATACTCCAGGGTATCTAAAATGGCACTAAACATCTATAGTTGACGACAGGAAACATTCCCATCAGAAACATCAGGCTTATATATATATATATACACGCATGTGTATATACAGATATATAGGTTTTAAAATCTACCTTGACAAAATTTCTGAGCAAAAAGAAGGGATAATGTCTGGGGAAAAGAAGACATATGGTTCTAAAAGATATGGGTTTAGATGCTCTAGAAATTATATGAGTTGGTCTTTCTGGGTTTTTTTTCTGCAGATGACAAAAATCTCAGCAGGAATAGCAGCTCTTTCTGGTTTTCTGAAATGTAAGATGGCAGAAGGCCTCCACTCTGGGAACTCCTGAGATACCTTCATACTTTTAAGTGAGAAGCTCTGGAACAGTAAGATGGTTTCAGCACTGTGTAAACATAAATCCTATTTGGCCTTGGCTTCAAATTTAGCTTCAAATTGAGATCTGGATCAAACCCCCAAGTCCTTGTGCTTTGTGCTGCCTCTGCTTCTAGTGATGATGGTTTATAGCATAGCACACTAAACATGGGATTAAAGCATTACGTTGCTTTTTGTGTGACTTATTTCAAACTCTTAATGCATTCTGCATCCTCTAAATCTGTGTTACTGTTTCCAACTGATGCAGGTACCTTGGATGGCTGTTGCAGTAGAACATGTAGGACATTACCCAAGTCTGCTGCCTGTCTGAGGAAATTGGCGTTAGAAGGGCTTGCCATGAAAGGCACTGAAGTCTCACAGCAATTTGTTATTGGAAGAGTTCAGTACCGAATCAAGTCAGTAACAAATAATGTCTGTGATATGTGAGCAACTGAGGAAATTATGATAGTGCTGTCATTTTTCTGCACTGCTGAGGTTCTGTGCTCACACCATTGAGTTAATGCCTTCACTGTCTGCTAAGATACAGTGGTGTAAAGGTGCCATCACACATTGCCAGAAAATACCCGTGTACATTATTATGCATTTGGCTCGCTCTCTAAACATTTTTAGCCAGGAATAATATAAAAAGAGCAAGTAATTAAAGATTTTCAGAGAGCTTGGCAGGTTCATGGGTAGAAGGAATGCTGTAGAAGACCAAAATTCAAAAGGCTTTCTCTAAAGATTGCCAAAAGAGAAAGTTTTAAAGCACCATTGCCTGCTAAACAGGAGCTTTGCCATAAGAGTCATGATGAGACCTTTTCAACTGCCAAAGCTGCTTCAAGGAATTGGAGCCTTTTTGTTCACTGAATACCTATACTATGCTTATGTGTCATCTGTAGAAACCGGGAAGTGGAGATTGAAAAGTTACAAGGGAGTGATTTGTCATGTTGTTTGTCAGAGCTTTGGGTACAAATTAATTCCTGACATGAATGGCTGTACCAGAGAGAAATTTGATTTTGGAAATTTGGCAACCGAAATTTCACAAATATTAAATTCATTTTAATTTACAGGTTGTCTGTCATTGACACAGCAAGTCTCATCTTGTCTGTTCTCTTTGAAGTCCTGGGGTTGGAGCCATTGAGCAGGAAGTACTGCCCTGGGGCTGCTTCTTGTCTGGATTGCTGGCAGCTTTGGCAGGTGGATTCCATATAACTCTTACTTATTACGGGAAAGCTACATGCATTAATTTGTAGAAAGTGACTTCTTTTCCAGAGCTGGAGTGGTTTCAGTAAACTCCCGCTTGGGAGAATGGGCAGTGCTTGCCATTTCTGCCTGGTTTCCCAGCAGCTGACTAAGAGCACTGTTGGAGGCTCGATGGCAGGCTATCCAGCAGCTGAAGAAGCATTAATGATTTGGATTTTAAGTGGGTGTTTTAGTACTTGCAGAAATCCAGCTGAAAAACTGCCACCCCTTTAGTGCCATGGAAGCTCTAGGCTTAAAGTTTCTCAGTTCAGCATCTTTGGAAATTTGTAAAGGTTTTTGGACTTCCAGGCTCCCCAGTCTATGGTGGAAGACTCCTGGCCTGCCTCTGTCTTCACAGGAGCAGCTTCTTGGATGAATGATCTGTCTCATTTGAGAGGAAAAAAACCCCAAAACATTTTGCTTTTTTTTTCTTCTGATTTCTGGTGTCCCGCAAGGGTCAGTACTGGGACCAGTGCTATTTAACATCTTTGTTGGAGACATGGACAGTGGGATCGAGGGCACCCTCAGCAAGTTTGCCGATGACACCAAGCTCGTTGGCGCGGTTGACACACTGGAGGGAAGGGATGCCATCCAGAGGGACCTGGACAGGCTTGAGAGGTGGGCTAATGCAAATGGCACGAAGTTCAACCAAGCCAAGTGCAGAGTCCTACACCTGGGACGTGGCAATCCCAGGCATAAATACAGGCTGGGCAGAGAATGGCTGGAGAGCAGCCCTGAGGAGAAGGACTTGGGAGTGCTCATGGATGAGAAGCTCAACATGAGCCGGCAGTGCGCGCTGGCAGCCCAGAAAGCCAACCGTATCCTGGGTTGCATCAAAAGAAGCGTGGCCAGCAGGGCACGGGAGGTGATTCTCCCCCTCTACTCTGCGCTTGTGAGACCCCACCTGGAGTACTGTGTCCAGCTCTGGAGTCCTCAACATAGAAAGGACATGGAACTGTTGGAACAGGTCCAGCGAAGGGCCACTAAGATGATTAGAGGGATGGAGCACCTCTCCTATGAGGACAGGCTGAGAGAGCTGGGGCTGTTCAGCCTGGAGAAGAGAAGGCTCCGGGGAGACCTGATAGCAGCCTTTCAGTATCTGAAGGGAGCCTACAGGAGAGCTGGAGAGGGACTCTTTGTCAGGAAGTCTAGGGATAGGACAAGGGGTAACGGTTTTAAATTGGAAGAGGGGAGATTCAGATTAGATATTAGGAAGAAATTCTTTACTGTGAGGGTGGTGAGGCACTGGAACAGGTTACCCAGGGAAGTTGTGGATGCCCCATCCCTGGAAGTGTTTAAGGCCAGGCTGGATGGGGCTTTGAGCAACCTGCTGTAGTCAGAGGTGTCCCTGCCCATGGCAGGGGGGTTGGAACTTGATGATCTTTAAGGTCCCTTCCAACTCTAACCATTCTATGATTCTACGATTTGTTTCTCTCCATGATTGCTGTTCAGCCAGAAATTTCGAAATTTCTAAGTTTTGTTCTACTAAATAACTTGAGAAGTGAGCTGCAAGTGTTGGCTGTTACTGGGAACTGAGCTGTAATTTTGCCAGACCTAAAGTTTTCAGCAGTTTCTGTTGCTTGCTTTAGGCTGTTCAAAGTTGCAAGGCATCTATCAGTGGGCAGGTGAAGCGAACTGTGTAATTCATTAATCTAGAAAGTTACAGAAGACACCTCTACTGAACGGCAGGTGTATTTTTTGTGGCAGCAGAGGCATCTGTGAAATGCTCCTACTGGCCCTAGAGTATGTTCTCTCAGCTTATGGATTTTGCACACTCTTACACCTAAACAGGTCCTCTGAGCTCATTTATTCTCTGGTTTTGAGGGTGGGCTGCCCAATGCAGTCTCTAGCTCTGCTGACTGACTCTTGTCTGACCATGGAGAGCTTGTTTAAAGCCAGGAAACTCGAAACATCTTTTGTTTGTCTGAGACCACTCAACATCTCGTGATAATAGTAGCATATTTGGCCGAGGGAACCTGAGATTGGTAGTAACTATTTCTGAGGACTTCTGGAAGTGAAGGAAGCTCCGTCAGATGAACAAACATGAAGTCTCTCTTCAAGAAATGGGAGAGCAGGGCCAGCCAGTTTAACTTTGTTGTTGGCAATAACCAGTAAAAAGAACGTAACTATGACTTTAGGAAGATCTCTGACACTGTCATATCATATTCTCTTAATAGTATCATAAAGAAACTGAGGAAATATGAGTTAGCTGAAGCTGTGTAAAGTGAAAGTGGAACTGCAGAGAGCACCATATTGAGAGAAAGCTTGCTGGTCATTCCTTGTCGGAGCAGGGGACTGTGCAGAGTAAAGTTCTTCAGTGGTTTGATACTGATCAGTATTTACACTAATGACTTGA
This sequence comes from Chionis minor, assembly GCA_013398295.1. Taxonomy (NCBI): domain Eukaryota; kingdom Metazoa; phylum Chordata; class Aves; order Charadriiformes; family Chionidae; genus Chionis; species Chionis minor. The sequence goes on along the minus strand of VZSF01010126.1, from coordinate 909,175 downwards.
ATGAAAGATATATGTATACTTGTATACTTTGCAGGTACAGAAATCACACTGAAGGATAGAACCAGAAATCCAAACTACCATGACAAACTAGGGAAAAGTCCCAGAAAATATATGGTGAAGCTGAATGTAAAAATTACAATGCTTGTAAAACTTAAAGAAATTGTTCCATATTTTGGTAGGAATATTTATTTGAATAAATGCCAAATGGAGTGAGATGTTGGACTGAATAAAAGCAAGATGGGGAAAACTGGTAGAAAATGACCTTGGGATCTAGTTACTTACATACTGAACATGAGTTAGCGATGCTCTGCGATTGTGATCAAGTGGCACAATATGGGGAGATAAATAACAAAAAAGAATATAGTCTCAGATGCAAAAAATTACAAAAACCATAGAGTTCACAATATGTAGAAATTCAAAATTCAAAATTTTATAAAGCTTTTTTACAGCTTCCAACAGACTAAAAACCATCTAGTTTTCAGAGCACATTGGCTCAGCATATTCAGGAGTTCCCATGAAACCTCTAACGTCAGCATAGTCACTCATGAACATAGACTTTTGCAGGAAGGAGAACTGTGGTGATTTTATAGCCGTATAGTTTTTAATCTTGCAGTCAAGCGCCCATGGAAGAGAATCAAACCTCACTTTGTGCGTAGGGCTAACTCAGCATGAATGTTGCAGCAAACACCAGGCACGTTTGTGGTCTTACCAGTGGCAGGTGTAGCAGATGACACCAAATGTGACCTGCCCAGATGCAGTCCAGCTTTTCAAATGTGAAACTGAGGCTTTGAAGATCGTGGTAATTGGAGCGAGTTGGACAACGTGCTTTGAGAGAAACACAAACTTTGGGCATACAACTCCAGAGAATATTTGAAGACGAAGGATGCAATTTATTCTTGATGTTACCCTATTGGCTTCAAGGTTCGGTCTCATGTGTTCTGGCACAGAGGAAAGGACGGGCATAAATAGGATACTTCACTGGGGTGGGAACCCTCTGTCCATTCTTCACTCTTTCCTTGCAGGGCCTCTTTGGGAGCATCAGTGGGTTTTCCATGGTAATACAAAGATTAAATTCTCTCTCTTTTGATTCTCTAGTATATTGTAACATTTTGTGTGTGACAGGCTGTTCAAAATCTTGTGCTTGGTTACTCAAACACAAGGAGTCTGGGCAATAAGAGGATTATTATCAGAAAGATTACGCTATGCCTGCCTTCTTTTTTTTTCCTTGAATGTGTTAGCCATACTTTTATAAGCATATTTAGTAAGTTTATTCCAAAGCACTTTGTGCTTACCTTTATATGAATATGTAGAATGTTTTAGATTAATTATATGCTAATTATAGAAATAAATAATTTTAAATAGTATGAAAAATAATTGAAAAGAAGTGGGGAAATATGTGAACTGCAAAGCACAAAACATGGAAAACAATAAAATCTGTTAACCTCGTAGCACCCTTTGGTCCATACAGATTCCATATCCACCAGCTAGAGAAAACAGTAAACAGAATAAGGGCACTGTCTTAAGCTACTGCTGCTCTTCCAGTGTTACTGAGACACCAGGTATTCACCTCATGGAAAAACAGAGATTGCTGCATTTTATTTCTATTGCAGGTTGTTTGCAGAAGTATTTGTGTCTTCTTCAGTTTGTAATTCATTGAGGCAGCCATATAATTTGAGGTCTTCTGAGGTTCTGAGAATTTGAACTCAAAGAACCTACAGAATACTTATCTAAAGAAGATATTAAGTGACTGAATGCCCATAGAGATTCTCTACACTATTAGAAAGATAATTTCCTATTCTGGTTAATCACTCCTATCTTCCAGCATAGTTTCCATCTAATGCTTGTTTAAATTTCACAGCAAATTAATATTTGATAGTACCAGTATTTCACTATTCTTTTCCATGGTTAGTTCTTTTCTTCCAACTGATCCTTCTGAAATGAAGCGGCAACCGGGACATTCCCACCCTGTGTGTACATACTATGGATAGAGTTGTTGCTATTTTCTCAGCATGAAATTATTTGTTACAGTTGATCTGGATGCTTTGGGCTGGGTTTTGGGCCTGTACATTACAGATCTTGTAACTTCAAAAAACCACTCCTGAATATTGCAAAAAATTTATTATCTATTACGTCTTTCAGCTTTATTATCAGTATCTCTTTCACACTGTTTAAAACTGATTACTTTTGGATGCAGTATAGTCAAATTTTTTATTTTTTTTTCTGCAAGAGCTAAGCTTGAAACCACTGGAAAATGCAACGCAAATGGTTCTAAATTTGTAACGAAAAAGAAAGGTTATACTTTTGCTGAATTGTTGTATGTTTTTAAACCCTTATGTAGCATCTCTTCCAAGACATGTATACTAGAAGTCAACTACAATTCCCAACGGAAAGTTGATTTCCCAAGGTTGTCACACACATTTTTATTTATGAAGGGCAATGTGCAAAGACCAAAGTTTTCCACAGAGTAGGAATTAAATCCATACATTTCAAACTTTTTGTGTGATTATATTGACATTCTGTTCCACATTATGAGGAGGATTAAGAATATTTATTTTGGAAAATCGCCTCTCAGGACTTTATTTTTGTGAAAGCAAAGGCATTGTTGGGGTTGAATCAGCATCCTATACCGGTTGAAGAGTAGAAGTAATATTACATGAGTCATTCAAGATGAATTGCTGTGGTTTTAGATAGGAACTCTCAGCTGTTATTGTTAAGAAACTATACTTGCATCCATCATGCTTTGAAAGTAATTGCTTACTTTATGTAGCTATTAATGCTAATTACATTGCAGGAGCTAACGTGACAGGCTATTTGTTATCCTTGAAGGTATGAAGTAGAAAGTTCAATAGGTCAGCTGGTAGCATTTTTCTGAAGTACTTGACAAAGCCACCAATTCCTGAATTGTCTTCATAATTCTGCAGCTGACTTAGATAGCATTTTATTTCTTAATATTTTGGCCTGACCTTTGGTGGATGAAGCTTGTTCAAGTGTCAGGTAATGAACAGTGGATAGATCATTTTCATAGAAATCCAGTATTACGCAGCTCCTCTGTTATGTTTGATTGTCAGTAAGTTTTTGTTTTGTTCTCACTTTTATAGATGCAGTAGCTCTCAAGTGCCGTAGGAAAAGATCCAGAATCTGTGGTCCTGTACCCAAAGTTGAAAGCAAAATTTGATAAAAAGATTAGGCAGATTCCATGATTTTCCCATTTTCAGCAAGGCTTTTATATAGAAAAATGCCTAGAGTGTGAAGGTTTATGATGACTGATCTGTTTGCCACAAACCTTCTGCATTTGGCAAGCTCCTTTTTCTCCTTCCTGTTCAACGCTAATTTACTAAGTGCATATATGCATATATTTGCACATCTGGTTTAAAGTCAGTCACATTGTGTCTTAGCAATCTTCGCAAGGACTGATTTGGAGGTTGGTGTTTCAGAGCACAAAGGAATCTTTATTGCCCTGAAATCCTGAGGCCGAGTACTCTACGTTTAACTCAACCAGAAGGCACTTCTGGATGTAAGGTTCTCATACAAATATGCCAGACATAGGGGAGAGATTTAAGAACATAATATTAGTAATGCCAGGGTGAATAATATCTGTGATTCCACAAAGTAATGCTAGGAAATAATCAGTATATGAAAAAGCTAAAGTAACCCATAGAAGTGAATGCAATCCAAGTTAACTGACTTCTCCAGTTCTCTAAATATCAGAGAGATTCAAATTCTAATTAAGGAGATTAAAGGCCTTGTGGGAAATAAACACGGCTCTAAAGCCTGGATGCATTCCTTCTTGGCAACCGTTGTGATTACTGATAGCAAAGTTTCAAAGCCCTCTGATGACAGAGGTATGTGACTCTGCACTCCACATCATTTGAAACACATGATGGAAAAAGAGAGTGTGTGACTGAAGAATAAATTTCCACTGATGCTATTTGCATCTGCAGAAACATGTTTCTTTTTCATATTTTTTTCTATGGAATATGTGTATGTTTATACATATTTATATTTAAAACCCTCATCTTAAAACGCTTCTTTCTTAAAATAGCTTGGCATGAACAATACGGTTTTGACTTCTTCAGTTTAAGCAACCAATGTAGGGTGGTTCAGCTAGAAAAAATACACCTAGTTCATTTGGTCTAAACCAAAGTAAATAACCTAAGACCACAGATTGATTGCTGCAACATATGTTGTATCATTGCTGTAGTAACAGTCAGTCGATTGAGTGCAGATCATCCATTAAAGTTTGAACCAGTGTGTTCATTTCTGCAACTGTAAAAAGACTTTTCTTCTGAAAAAAGAAGCAGTTATTGGCTTTGGTGCATACATAAAACATTTTATCTCCCTCCCAAAATCTTACAGCAGCTCATTTCATTGTATGGTAAGCATAATTCTATGCTCCTTGCACCCTTCTGTGCTGTGCAGCTGACTCGGGTGAAATGCGTGAAATGGGAAAATGTCAGTGTCATGAAAGACCCTTTACTTGTCTTATACACCCTTTAAAGTACTCTGTCTCTAAAAAGTACCCTTCTTACACCAAGTCTACGCAGACTGAGAGAAAAAAAGCAAAGCAGAATTCAGCCTTATTGTGCAGACACTTCAAGTGCCCCTGAAACATGCTTTGGGCTAAGAAATGCAGGGGCAACTCTTCACATTAGCTCTCTGAAATCAAGCAGAACCTCTGAACCTGGTGGCCTTGAAATGCCTGTACCAAAATCAAAGCTGGCGTGTCGGTGTTGTCTGCCATGTGTGGTAGAACTGTGAAAACGCTTGGTAAGAGGTTCACAGTGTATCCTACCAACTAAAAAGTGAAAGCTCCAAAAGCCATGGATTTGTGGTGCAAAGCTAAGGGATTTGCCATGGTCTGGTGTACTGCAAAGGGAGCCGGTGTGCAGTGTCTCTTCATGTTCAAAGTGGCAAATGGTTCCAACAAGCGTGCTGTGAGAACTATTGAAGAAGAGATTGCACATTCAGCTGCTACTGCTTTTTTAGGTGTTAATTTGTCATGCATCATTTCCTATTATTTCATGTCATGACATGCTATATTAAGTTATTTTAGGATATAGGCTGCGGCTGCAGCTGGCGCTGTATGTCACATTATATCACATCAGGTGGCAGCATAAGGTAAATGCTTGCCTTGAGCTTTTAGTTTGTTTCAGCAAATTGAACCATTACCGCCATTCAGGTGAATGAGGTGAACAAACCTCCTTGGGCTTACAAAAGGGTAGAAAACTCAACAGCCTTTGAGGGTTGGGTGCCTCCCAGGGCATCCTGTGTGTCCGCACCATCCCCAGTGCTCTCACCATGTCCCTGTGGAGCCCTTGGCTTTGTCCCATTAGCACTGTAACTCCGCCTCTCTCCCAGGCTGAAGCCTGGTTTCCTGCTCCTGGGAGCCCTCCTGCTTTGCAGAAGAAAACTCACATTGTGTTTTGAGCTTTGGAGGCTGAAAACACAACATGGTCCCTTCCTCTGCGCCACTGCTGAGGACTACAATTCATCTGGATGGGTTCAGTGGGTTTTGGCACCCATGTCTAGGGGTTTGAACTTGCTCGGAAGCCTGAGGCATAAGGAGACAGGCAGCCATCCCTCACCCACATCCTGGTTAGGGAACTGCAAAGGGATGAACTTGGGCTTATGCTCTCTGATACCAGGGTATTAGCCTATATTTTGTCCAGAGATGACCTAATGACTAATACAGGCACAAAGTGGAAAGTAGATTTGGGACTCTTCTTTGGACCCTTCACAGGTCAGACTCCTTCTTGCCTGAATACTTTGTTGTCCCTGACTTTTGGATTCCTGTCTGCACAGCTGCCTACTTGCAGTGGCTGCATGAGCAAATACATCTTCCCTTTTCACTTCTCCTCCCGTGAAATGATATTCAGATCAAATGAGTAACAATTAACCTTCCAGTCCTAGCTGAGAGAGAAAACTGGAATATTCCTGCAATCCCTACGCTCCTTGCTTTTTGGCCAGAGGTCTGGTCTTTTCTTTTAGACTGCACCAAGCTCCAGCTCATAATGTTTACCAAAGACCTAAACAGCAATCTGAGAAATGGTGCACCAGGGCTGGCATCACTGCTTCTTAGCTGTTCATGGTGAACTCAGTGGTGCAGCCTGCTGCCTTTTTCCCCTTCTGCAGCCCTGACGTTTCAGAGCTGGCTGAAGCGAGAACTGTCAGACTGTTGTCCTGGCTGGTGAGTTTCTGTTCATGCAAGAGAGCTGAAGGAGGGACAGCCCCATAGCAAGTGCTTTGCTTTATTAATTCTCTGATAAAACATGCTCTGGGTTTCAGCTGCAGTTAAACGCTTCTAGCAAGACTCTTCAACTCATGCACTTTTCAGCATGTGTCTCCACGTAGGTCTCTGGAGATCAGGCACAAGGTATGTCACTGAGTTTGTCATCCATGCCGCATATGAGATGTTTTGCTTGCAGACGATGATGTGGATCTGCCAATGGCTCGCCAGAGAGGAGCAAAAGACCTTTTGTTTCCAAGCTCCTAGTAGTCACAACTCTCAGCGCTGACATTTTCATTCCCCTCTATTCAGGGGCTATGAATAAATGTGGGCTGGAAAGCAGAAGCAATGAGGGCCTGTGATATCCTCCCTGTAAGAATGATGAAAGTGACCTCATTACTTTTTAGATGGACTGGTGCAGGAAAAGAATTGGATAATGTGGGTGCCTGTGATGTCTGAGGGTTTTGTCTCTGTGACCTATGTGTTTCCTTCTAGTGCTGTATTTTCTTTTCAAAGGAGAAAACAGACTCCTCTCTGTTCCCACGTTTCCAAACTATTAGTCCCTTACGAATGCTCAGTTCTTGGATGCTGGCATCCTCCCATCTTAGCTCTCATCTAAGTGTGCTGGTGCTTCAAACTTAGATTAATCTGCCTAGTTAGGCTCAGATGCCACTTCCATTTACATTGGCTAAGTTACTCTCAAGAGCTAATGGTCGGCTAATGGTGTCCTACAATTCCTTCCATGAGTCCAGAAAGACAAGTTCCCAAATCATTCTCGGTGAAAAGATATGAGTAGCTCAGCATAATGTGGCATCAAGAACCACAGGAGACACCCACAGTTCTAAAAAGATAACATGAATTAGCAGAGTACCAGTGAAGGCCCATTAAATTGATTGTGGCTTTGTAGTGTGATTAAAATCAGTTGGACAAGGGTAATCCATCTGTGCTGATGCAAGATAACTGTTCCTGTGAGTTAATGGTGTGTTAATGAACATGCAGCATTTTTGTCTTCTAAGAACATAGGAACATTTCGTTCAGACAAAAGGGCTGTCTCATCCTGTACTCTGTTTTTGACAGCAACCAGGAGTGGTTACATAGGACAAGGATGAAGGGGGACCCTGGGCTTGCCCCAAGGGTAAAACCGCTAGTTGTGTTGCAGGACGTGTGGGCATCTCTGACGAGGAAGTATCTCTGAGTGAACCAAGGAGTGAAACAGCTGAGCTGAGTTCCAACAACAAAACTGAGACTTTATTCAAGTTAATGGAAAATCTGGGTTTCCATGGGGCTGGGATTTAAAAAAAAAAATTCACCCTTTGAATTTTTTGTAGCGGACATGTCTGTTTCTATTAAATCTCTCAGAATCAAAAGCTACTTATTTCTATCCCTCCAGGCTCTACTCTCCTATTAAGAAAATCACCAGAGCCAGTGGTGCCAAGACTCTAAAGGTCTATAGGCTCAGGCTGTCTATATATAAAACCAACCTGCTCTTATTGCAGTCTGAGACTGCAAACTCCATTCAGTTAGCTGATGAACTGATGCTGTATCTCTCAGACAAATGTTGAAATACAGCTTTATGTATATGCATGTAAACCTGAAGACAGCAAGGATTCAATGATGCCTGCTTGTATACAAATGCCCAAGTATTGGGGCTCTCTATGAACCCTGGCTCTCAGGAAGAACTGGAGAAGCTGGGTCTCTGGTGGGCATGGACCATTATTGTGAGGCCAGGAGAAGGTGGTGAAATTGTGAGACAAGTCCCAGTCTGCTGCAGCAACCAGTGTGGAAACAAGGAGACGCAGCGCTGGCAACTACCAGGCCCTGCTTCCCTTGTTTTTTCTGTCTTTTACTGGGGGTGGCAAATCCAGAAGTCCTACCAGGTGTTTCAAGGCACAACTTGAGACAAAACTGAAAACCAGTCATTTTTGTGCTTTGCTTTACTCTTTGTTTTGTCACAGCAGCTATGACAAACCTGGCTCCTGAAAGTCAGTTTGCCAGGGAATGTCTCCTACTATTTTCAGGATCCGGACTGTGAAGAGTTTCCAGTAAACTCTCTAGCAAAGGTTGAGGTTCTTTGTTTAATGTAAGCAACGTTATACACAATGGTGTCATGAAATGTTTTCCATCTTATCATTTTGCCTGGATTAACATTTGTAATGAGTTTGATGGCTTCAATTTCTTCTGGAATGGGTTCCTATCTACACCACCTAACTCTAGCCCTAGATCACAACCAGGCTTTTGGCCTGATTCTGCAGTGACTGAAACATCCCTTTAAGGTTAAAACATGCACCAGTCTTTACATATCAAAATGCTCTACAGCAGAATGGTGATGGGACGCATCCACAGTGCATGGGACAGCTTGTTTAATGTATGTTCACATTATGGGTAGGCTGCCCAGTTTTACCACGCTGTACCTTTTGCAGACACTAAAAGCTTAAGTTACTGGTAAGGATGAAAAATGAATGAGCACATCTAAGAGATGATACATCTAATTTAGCTGACAAATGAAAGGATTCTGCAGCACAGCACACCCTGCTATGAGGAAACAAAAGCTGTATGATCAGTAATTCCTATTAGCGTCTTCATGCCCAATACCTGTAAGATCAATATTGCAGCAGGCTGAAATATGAAAAAAACCTAGTTCCTTTTTTATACCATTGACTACAAATTTTGTCATTTACCACCTGTGTGTCAAAACCAAATTAGCTGCTTATGTGAAAAGGAGTGATTCAGAAGCAATTACTGTTTTTTTGCTGTTTCCCTGGTTAGATTAAAGATACTTGGGCCAATGAGAGAAGAAGATAGTTCTTTTGTCTGTCTGTGAAAAAGGTCTTTGGATGTATATTTTTTTCTTTAGGCATCTCAGAACTATTGGTGATTAATGAGGGTCATGCCTTCACACAATTTCTTTAATAATGTTACATATCAGAGAGGTCTTTAAGAAACTGTATGTTGAAAGGAAGAAGTGGAGAATGGTTCTTTACCGGTTGTTACACAAGTGTTCTTGCGGAAGGGAGCAGGTAATGATCTTCCAGCACAAAGGCAGTCGCAGAGCTCTCATTATCATTTCCAGAGTTTTCATAGGCTTCTCACGGTGCCTGCAACTGGCATAAACAAGAAACAAGCTTGGGATACCTCATAGGCTGAAATATACAATGTAATAATTTCCTCTTGGCATAGATTGAGAAATTATTTTTCCACTATTCCTGAAACAGCAAAACAAAACAAAACAAAAATCCATTTTGAAGAAAGAAGACGAATGCCTTATGTTGGAGTAAAGGGCCCTTTACCTGGTTTTGTCTTCTATGGTTTCTATAAATAAAAGTTAATTGTTAATACAAATAGTAGGCACCATTGTAGACTGAATGCTTATTTGTATTTAAAATTGGGACTCGGAAACGCAACTGCTTGATGCATTCTGAGTAATTTTGAAACTAGAGAATGTTTCTGAATAAAGAAAAAATCACATATTCAGAATTCAAATCCTAGCATTGCCTAAACCTGCACTTCAGAGCCTGAGAGAGATGTTGAAACACTTGCATGTCCAGGATATCACCAAAAATGGTAGGCAAGTGAGATGGAGTCTGCAAATTGCAGCCAAGAAAGAAATGCTGTATGGCAACAAATGGCTGTATTTCTGAGGACTAGCCTTCAGGTTAAATGCATCACAGCTGCCTCTAGTTTGAAGAAGTCTAAGGAGCTGAGTTTTATGTGAAGCATAAGGTCTTTTATAACTATTGGTTAAAACTTATGAAGAGTCTTGGACCACATTCATCCCCTGGATAGACCAAGTACACACACAACGGACTTCAGTGGGAATTTCATGCCTGTTTCCCAGAAAAGACTTAGAGTTGCCATTTAATATGCTTTCTGACGTTTTAGACCCTTCCTTCCTGTAGGAGTAAGAGGATTCACACATCAGGGAGCATTCCAAGCCATGGTGGGCCCCAGTGACCACTGCCAGCCAAGTTCATTCACTGATCACCAGGGAGCAATCCACCTTCATGGATTAGGTAGATTTAATTTTCCAAAATAAAACCTTACAGATTCAGACGTGAGTAGAAATGAAGAGGCATTTATTATTGATGCCTTTTATTAAATATTTATGGAGACCCATAACTTAGCCTGGTATTTTAAGTATAGTATTCAGAGATTTATTTCTCTTTCACCTCTTTCGGATTACTAACACAGATGTACTTTCATGAGCTTTGAATTAGTTATCTTGGCTCCACAATAACATCAATTGCATTTCTCCAGAGAAAGCATTGGGGTGTGATTCAGCTGGACGTTTATGTCCTTTTGTAGCATGATGTGTTGTTCTGATGAGAGCTAATGAGCCTCTGGATACAGCACATGTTTCCAGCTGGGCTAGGTCAAGGCTTTCTAAAAGATACAGTTCCCCACATCTTCCTTTCCCAAAGAAACTTGGCAATAATACCAAGTAACGAAAAACCAGTACGGTACAGAGCTTCAAATTCTTGCAAGCAGTCTCTTTTTATCACACTATCTATTAATCTATAAGGCCAGTACAGTCTGTGCAGTCTGTGAGATACTCAGTTATCCAGATATAGGTGTCTGCTTTAAGGTGAGCAGAACTACTCTCAAGGATCCAGTTGCCTTGATTTGGTCTCCATGGACCAAATCCATGGAGACCAAATCAAGGGAGCTTAGACACCCAGCTCGTGTTGAGAAACTATTCTATAAGCCAAATCCCACCCAAAGTGTTCAATGTTACCTTCTCTGGAACCATGCTATGCCCTCCCTGAGACGGAAACGGGAACCATCAACAGAAAATAAACAAGATGAAGGGGACCCTGTATTGTCCTCCTGCCAGGCTGAAGGCAGTTGCTTAAAGGAAAGGAGCAAATGGAGGCAAGTCCGTGCTTGGCCTGGCAGACGAACCCCGTCCTTGCCCACTGCACCTTCTCAGGTGCCTCTGTACAATAGGTATGAGGATCTGGATGTGGAAGGCCAGATGGATGGTGTGGATGATGGTCCATTTTCACCAGTGGTGTTGCTGAGGTCAGAAAGGCAATGCCTACCTCCATGAGGAAGAAAAGACGGGTTATAGGTGTCGGCGACTCCCTTCTGAGGGGAACAGAGGGTTCGGTCTTCAATCACTGAAGACAGCATAAATATGTAGCCTGTGTTTGGCAACCTTTTCATAATAAATACCTTAATACTTATTTTTCACAGTTTTTCTTCTGGCTTATTTTTAATGATGTATTCACTTTGAATGTGTTCCTACCTCTTTTTGTGTATGTTTTCCTTTGCTTTGTCTACATTGTGGCTATTTATTTTGTAACTAATAACAGGAACATACTTCTAAAATCAGTAATAAGCTATCTTTATTTTATTTTTTATAACTGTTTATTTTTGAAATGTGTTTGGGTTTTATGCCAATGTTATTATAGCTGTTTACTTAGCATGATGCATTTCATTCCACTAATAACTGCTCTCCTGCAAGATGAGCTAATTTTGCATAAATGAGTGTGTAATTACAGACTCCTTTAAAAAACAGTGAAAATCCCTTCACTTTCAAAAAATGTATTAAATTATGTTGATTGCTTACATTTTATGCATAAAGTTGAATTGAGCTATACACATTTGTTCCGTCAGGGCAGCAGAATGGACAGAAAGCTACTGCAGTTATTCAGTGATATGAGGTAACATCAGAGTTCATTTTAGCCCTGGTATACAACTGCTTAAAAGGTTTTTGGGTAAGGATAATGCTACTTGTTTCTCAGAAATTTTCCTGAGGACACAGAGGTAGATTTTTATTGTGGATGAATTTTATGTAGTCTTTCATAATCTGAGAGAATTTCTCAAGGTCTGAGAACTATCCTCCTAGTTATGATTTTCATACACATGATTATCTTCTCTATATCTAAATGGTCATTTAGGTAGCTGATATAAATTTTCCTGATGGGTTGGTATTTGTTGGACTATTTTTGTTAACACATAAACCAAGCCATCACCACTGTGATGATCAGCTTTATGCATTACCCGTTGATTCACGCAGACCTGAGAAGACATTTTGAACAACACCAGAGCTGACAGACTGCCTGGTCCATAAATGTAAGTCTATTAACTTCAATCACAAGAGTATTAATTCCCACATACAAGAGACAAAATATCTGCTAGTGTTTGTGGATTTGCCTCTTCTTAAATGAGTGGAGAAGAGGTGCTAATGTCATATTCCACTTTCTTGCAATGCCAATGACCATGAAAGGCTGAATTTCAAGTCCTGTGGTATTTTCCTCAAAGTTCACAAAAGAAATTTCTTCAGAAACAATTTCTCCTATACATTGGATTCAAACCCACTTCCTTTAGAAAGAACTCCATGTTGAATAGAAGATATCTCGTCATTAAAATATTGCTACTTCTTTAATGATCTAATTAGTTTTACCTGCCAGGGTCGCTTCATTGATTTCAATTAAAAAGAAAAAGGAAAGACCTGTCAAGTGACCTACTTCCTAATGTAGTCAGTAAGATCAAGGTTGGAGCAACAAAATGTTTTAATGAACACAATCCCTGTTTGCTAAAAGTAAAGCTACTACTGATTTCTTATTGATCTGAAAAAGAAAAGACAAACTAGGTTAGAGGATATTTCATGTTTTGTCATTAAAAATCAATGAAACAAAGACTGACCTGCTTTCTCCCTCTTGTGTTTACACTTGAAACAGAGTAGATCATTAGGGGACCAGTAATGGTCTAATTATTTAGACCATTCTTAATTCAAATTGTAGAAGTGGATGAACTTGCCTAGCTATAAATAACAAGATGCCTTTATCTACATAACACGATCTGGGGAAATGGTGTGCTGGGAGTCAGGCTATGGCCACAGAACAGCATTATTAATTTATGTCATCACCTCACAAGTACCATGGTTGGTACTTGGTTGGATCATTGAAGTCCTGTTCAACATTAGGTTGAACGGAAACATCAGAATTAAGAAAAAAAAAAAGCTTTGAGATCATACTTTAGTAATAAGTGAAGTATCCTCTCTTTGAAGAGGGATAATGTTGTGTGACGTACATCACAGCTTATGAACTCATTGTCTAAATGCCATCTTCGAGGCCTGTAAAGCAAACAGCAGATATTGTTTAGCCAGATCTGCTTAGATCTGCTTAGCCAGATACTGCACTATGGAATATTCTGGTGATGGCTATGCCTATACAGTTAAATAAAAGCTGTAGATGGCGTGATCCTGAGCACTGGATCCCTATGTGAATGTTACCTCTCACCCTACCTCTGCTTTGGACTGTTCCAGCTGTCTCTTTCGGCAGGTGTTGGCTGTGTGGCTGCGAGCTAGTCACTGCCACTGGGTCTTGGTGCCAGGGATTGCTTCCCAACCCTTTTATTGGTTGGCGGTAGGAACATGGCCAGTGGGACTTACTTGGAGCCCAGCCTTACTAATCCTTTCTCAGACATACCATGTTCTTGCTGCACTGTCATAGCAGAGTCAGTAAACTACACTTCTCAGCAGCGATGACTTTTGTGAATACGGAACTTTTGGGCTAGGCTTATAGACTGGTTAAAGAGATCAGCTCAACCACTGTTGGGATCTGTCTGACCTTTCTGGCTTCTTTGACCTAGAGGCTCTTTGCCTCAGGGATCTCTGTGATAATATGTAATAGAGAAACACATGTTACTCTGTGTTGGTGATTTTCTAGCCTTTAAATGCATTGTTTTCTATTTTCACCTTGAGCTTTTGTGTTAAAGTCCCCTAGTATCACCATTAGCCTCAGCCAGAAGGCTCGTCTTGTCCTACGTTGAAGGGCTCTGGAGGGCTGAGAGACATGGCTCGCTATTGTATTCCTTTCTGAAGTACAGAAATGGGTGTTTTTTTCTTCTAATTCATGCCTGCAACTTAAAACAAGCTTAAAACAATAAAGACTCAAGCCTTTCCTCCTTAAACAGACAATCAATCAGGCTATTGAATGACTATTGTGCAGATGAAATCTAATCTACTTTTGCTGATGTATACTATCATGTTTTCCACCATTTCTGTTCACATGTGTAAAGTAACGTCTTTTGTTAGGCTATCCCCTTTAGGCTTTATATTTCACTTTATATGTCCCTAATAGTTTTAGACATTTTGCTAAGTAATTCTTATCTATGTCCATTTTAGTTCAGCTGCAAAATCCCCAAGTAAGCTTTTAATAAAAATAATATTTTTATATAACTTCTTCAGAAGCCTGTTCAGTCAATAATCTCATTACAAAGCCTTCAAATCCTTTTTGTAACATTGCCACAGCCAGGATTTGACTGACAACTTGGTAATTATAAAGCTGAAGTTTTTGGGTTATATGTTATTGGATCAGTTTGATAGACTCAGCTTTGCAGAAGCACAACAAAGTGGTCAATGAAAGAGAACTCTCTTGTTCTGTAATGAATTTTTACACCAAAATTCCAAAATTCAAGTAACAAACCATAGCCTGATGTCTCCTTATAAGTATATATGTGTCTCCTAATAAGTCTCCTTATTACTATTATTATTATAAGCTCCATGAACTTCTTATGTGTGTGACTGCAATGTCAGATACAAAATAGGCCAGGCCAATGTCCTGCTCTTGATTTTCTGAAATGTGAGATGTGGTTAGGTTACTTTCCTAGCAGTCTTCTGGGAAACCAGTGCATCTTAAGGCCAGATGATTGGTATCATTTGTCAGGTATCTTAAGTTTCTACTTACATAAATGCAAAACCCTTCCTTCACAAAAAAAAAAAAAAAAAAAAAAAAAAAAAAAGTGCCTAGCATTCAAAACACACAGGCTGTAGTTTCTACAGTAAACAGATAGTTATATAGCAATGGATGCTATGAATATCATGCTGCTGCAACAATACTGCTTAACTCATGGTGTATTTGTCTGGTGCAGGTGTTTGGTATCTGAGGGTTGTTTCCTACATGAAGTACTAGCAACAAAGCTGTCTCACTCCTTGGATGGGAACACTGAAGTAAAAAAGAACAGAAACAATTACTTGCAAAAGAAAAGGGGCAATTAGTTGCAAATAACATGAGAGAGAATGCTAGTATTCTACTTCGTAGTACAAAAAAACATACGAATGGTACAATAATTGAGATCAGATAAAAACCTTTTCTGCAACTGCTGTTCTAGACATGTCCTTCTCCGTTTCTTATTAAGTGCAAAGGATGCTATGTTTATCCTTAGAAAGAAAGATTGTAGGTATTTTGCATTTCTTGACTTGCTGTTCTCCATCATGCCATTCTCCAGTTCGCTGTTTGTCACCAGCCTGACAAGGACCTAGTTCAAGACAGCAGTCTTATTCTCAAAGTGTATTTGATTTTACATTTAATGTTCGCATGCTAAGTTCCTTCTGGGACTTCAAGTCTTAAAATTAACCCCTTGTGAAAGTATTTTAAGAATTCTGAGAGTATTTTATTAGCACAATAAAAGTATCTTATTTCTACTTCAAAAAAGCACCTGGATGATGCTCTTAGTTGTATAGTTTAGTTTTAGGTAGTCCTGCAAGGAGCAGGGAGTTGGACTTGATGATCCTTATGGGTCCCTTCCAACTTGAGATATTCTATGAAATAAGTACTACAATACAGCTCAGTCTGTGACCATTCATTGTTATTTTGCCACGATTTTAATAACTACTCCTCTTGGGACTTCATAGGGGTCTTGAATATGTACACAAATACACATCATATTGAATTAAGTACAAGGTAGTCATGTCGTTCCCATAGAAGACTTTCAAAATTCCCTCCTCAAAATTTAATACCTGTTTGGTGCCCCATATGTGAAGCTATAGGGTCCCTTCTTGCCCTCAACAATATGGGGGATGTGAAATGTCCCAGGGAATGCTGTGTCTGACAAATTTTTTAGTTTTCAGTTATATAAACCTATTTTCAGCTTTCTAATACTGAACTCTAAAGCAACTTACTCATCTCTCCCTCCAACCCTTCACCTGAAAAAATAAAAAAAGAAAACCAGCTCATTGCCTTTTAACCCTAAAAAATACCATGTCTGTAATACCCTGCCCTCCTGCCCACTCTGTAAAGCAGCGCGGTGAGTATACAAACTCACACTGCAGCTAGAAACTAGATGCTCTGCACAAGTAAGGAAATGCAGGTACGGGGATTTGTCTGGAGGGCAGAGCCAGGGAGCAGTGCCTGGGAAAACTCTGATCCTGGGCAGAGAGGAGAGCAGCACAGTGGGAGGCTGCATCTGCAAAAAGGATTGTCCTGGCTGCCCCAGCAGGAGCTGCTGGGGACCCTGGCTGGAGCCAGGTCTTCAACCCTGAGCCCGACCAGCCTGGGAAAACAGACTAGCTGGGTTTATAGTCGTCTAACGGCAAATGTATTCCTGTATCTTTAGAGCAGTTCAGTCATGACATCCAAACCAGCTTGGTAACGATCTGCATTACCTGTTTGCACCTCTTGGTATCCCTAGCCCTGGAGGACAAGCTATCTTTATCACCTGAATAGTTTTTCCCATCCTGTTCTTCATGGCTCTAGGTCCAAATGATTCCTGACTGCTGAATCATGTGTGTCAGGCTAGACAGGTGGAATGGTTTGCCTCCTGTGACCATTTCTGAAATGCCACAAATGGCACAATGCCACAAAACCAAGGTGACTGTGTAAGTGATGCTGCCTGTTTGGGCAGAGCACTAATGCTACCCTAAAAGAAGTCACCAGAGAGACAAATCAATCTTCCTTTGTATTTATTAAGTTTTAAGAAATGTACGGTGTACAGCACTTAAAATAAACATTGTGGAGCTGGGAACAAATTAAAATAGTCATGGAACAGGATAAAAATAAAGCACAGACCTTGTGTTGGGTTTGGTTCTCACATACACGACAATGAAACCACAGCATGCACAGATACCAGGTGCTCCAGAACTAGAGAATTCATTTCAGACCCACAGAGGTCCTTTGGCTTACCTCAACAGGCTGCATTTGTTATTCAACCCACAGGAACGGTTGCATGCAGTTCCTCTGTTTTTTAGGATCCTTTATCCTCTCACTTATCTTGCCAGGAAACAGTATGGTCTGCTTGGAGATGAGGTTTATAACTGATTTCTAAATAATAAGCTAATTATCATTTGTCAAGCAGTGATACCAGCCAACTAAGTTATTAGGAAAATAACTTCGAAAAGCACTGAACAATATTTGATTTTTATATTTACAGAGCATAGAAGAAAGGGACTAGTGATTAATAAAATCTTAGATAAGTTATTATATCAGTTTACATCATAATAAAAAAGTGTATATACTTCTTGTTAATTCTCTTATGGCTGTGGGATCCTTGTGGCTAACTGGTGCCAGTAACGAGGTAAGATTCCTTTGTCAAGCTGTGCCACCCCACTGTCCAGGAGGTTTCCAACATTTTCACTGCCATTATGGCCCCTTTATGAGCTTGATTTCTTTCTTATCTGCCAGTATTAGCATTTGTTATATTAAAACCTCATTTTGCCTTTGTATAAACAACAGTAAACTTACATAATTTTTATTGTTGATGCTAGTAGAAAATCTGCAAAAGCCCTGAAATCACTTGCATCAGTTTTGGCTTTGTCTCACTGAAGTACTGTGGTTTCCTTTTCATTCTCACTTCTGGGAAAATCTACTGTATCAAATGGTAGTTTTCAACAACAAAAAGTGTTCAAGAGTTCTGTACTTTTTAATCTCTACATTTAAAGTCTGGGAGGTTGAAATTGGCTTTTGACATAAGTCAGGTTCTCATTTAGACAACTATGCTTTGACTCAGTCTTTTTCTGGGGCAAGGTTTGTGCTATAAAATGGGATGCCAGTTTTTCAGGTTTCAGTGATTCTGGAATCTCCTTTTTAAGGCCAGCCAAACTTCTCCTGAAAACTTCTGTGTCTCTTATTCTCTGAGAAGTTAGTTGCTTGTGACCTGATTGTAAACCGGGATGGTAAGATGCCCAAAAAGTCTACTATGAAACCTAGTTTAGTGAAGTTTTAATATTATTAGTCTTTTTTACTATTATAGCACATGATGAATTTCCTGAAAAATGAGGATACAGGGCAAGACAGCCTCTCTAGGGAGCATTTAGCAGTTTATAGGCTGTGTTTCCTAGTGTACACTCAGAATGCATACTTTATAAATTATTGTAATCTCCAACTCTTCATTAACTGCATAATATTGACCATAATTTTTATTTGATTTATGAAGATGGAACAGGTGTTATCCAAACTTCTCTTAAGTGGATCATCTATTCTTCTAGGTGTTTTAATTTTTATCAGATAAAAAATACTAAACAATTTTTTTATCTACTTTGTAGGTATGCTGATTTGGTGTTTTTTTTTTTATTTAATATGATGCTGACTCCATCAGGACAGAAGTTAATTACATTTTTGATAGACAATTTTTGCCAAACACAAGCTCAGAAAAGCATGGGATTAACACTCTGAACAAGCAGTTCACAAAAGGAGATGGAAATACCTTTACTGTCAGGAAAATCCTCACTGGCTCAGCTGCAAGTGGGATCTCACACCACAAAGGGCTAGATCTCTAGTGATCTTTTCTGGCAACTACTGGGACTTAGTCAGCTATTGCAAACACTTTTGTGTCTCCACTAACTTTGCACGGAAAAATGTGAAGTTTGAACAGGAATTGTTTAGCAATGCTAGTCACTGAAAATCACAAGTGGAGGTAGGTAGGTATGTGCTGAAACCAGTTCCATTATTTGTCGTAACTTGAGTGGCATGTCTGTGTTAGACTTAAGTCTCTCATGTTCCCAGGCTGTACATAACATTGAATAGATGAGTAAAGAAACAATAACTTCACAGTTCACCCCATCAGTTGCACAAGGCAGCAATTCTTTGCTAGACTCTTAAAAATCTTGTTTTTTAATGCACGCTGCCAACAATAACTGAATACTCTTTCAATTTTTCTTTCAGCAATTGTCTCTTGTGCCTCTACAGAATTTGTACACAGAAGAATTAACTTTATAGGTCATGTAGGCAGTAGACAAGCAAGCATGTTCCATCCTTTTTAGTTCTCCATGGACACGTAGAACAGATTCTACAAATTCTAAGATTTAAACCCCAATCTTTTGTGTTTTATTGTTGGCTAGTGATGCTGTTATTAAAAATACATACATTGGTTTTCAAACCAACAACTGGGAATTTTATGCAGTTTGAAATGTTGATTATAATGCATGGCATCTTCACTACCTAACCCTGTACTGGGCCAGGTTACGTTTTGATTTGCACTTTGGTCCCTCCCTCCCTTTATTTTCTTGTGTTTATTTAGCCAAGGTGAAGATCAAGCAGTTTAGGTCTTAATGATTAAATTAATACAGATTTTATTTTTCATAATAAACTTACAGAAGAATCAGCCCCAGCCAAGGCTTTTGATAGTCCCCAGGAGTTCCGTCTACAAACATTTCTATCTATGTCCAGAGGCATAGATTTCAATGAAGGCCTGCATCAGGGCCAAGACCTATTTTCCTGTGCTAGTGTTTGGTAGGCACATAGGATAACAGGAAAGACGTAGATTGTAGTCCTTGTCTGGGGAATACCTGGTAGCGGATGTGGCTGAAGGGCAAGTTTTAAGGTAAATGTCTTTTTCTGACCACCAAGGTTGGGGCCTAACTTCTTTTTCTTCAGATTTTTCTCTTTTTTTCCCCCCAAACTTGTGCGCCTGTCAGACCTCGTTTTCTCTGCCCTTGCATTCCCCTTCTCGTTAGTCTTTCTTGAGATATCATAAAACTTCGATTTCTCACAGGGTACAATGTACTGATGGGCAAAGGCACTGATCGCATACCACTGCTTGTCTCTCTAGTACCAGTGGGAGATTCAGTTATGTAGATGTGGTCCTTGTGCTTGTAGAGCAGAGGTGTCTGATGGTGGGTGTAGGCAGAAGGAGAGGGGCATCTCTGACAGAGGATGAAACTTGCTGGAGACAGTTTTAGGACCCAGCTGGAGAAACAGGAGTGTTTCTTATAGTTCTCCAGAAGGGGGTGGGATTACATCCAGCTCATCTGTGACCATAGCTAAGGAAAATATGGAGGCTACCAGTCTTCTCTTACCAGGTCAATCCCTTTGAGTCAGTCCTGGTCATTTGGGTGGAGGTTTACATTGTTGTGGTTTCAACCCTACTTCTTCATTGGGGAAAACTTCCATACCTACTCTGGCTCCAGCATGTGAAGAGCAGGACCTCTCCTGATGTTGATGCACACTGGGGACAAGGATGGGAGCTCAGTGGTTCTATTAATGCTGATAAATAAAGGAGGCAGGGACCAATCCCTGATGTCAATGCCACATGGCACGACTGTCTTACGTTCATATGGCTTTAGAGCTTTGTCCTGGTGGAATGAACTGGCTGTAAATATACCTTCCCTGGGTTTTCTTTGGGACACAGGTAGTGCCCCTGAGATATAATTCACCTTTTGTGCTTGGGTAGGTGGGTTTCAGTTCAAAATATCTGAAGTATAGTCTGAAGTCTGTGTTGTGTTCTACTGGAAAGGTATTTTTTGGTATGAAACTGAGGATATCTGGCACAATTTGGGGTATGACATAAGGTGGGGTGGAGGTGTCTGAAGGTGAAGAGCCTGTTGAAAAAGAGTGGAAGGGATTTGGAGGACCACACACACAGAGGGGGTGGATGAAGCCTCAGGAATGCCAAAGATAAGGAGCTTTTAATACCCTCATGCCCTCCCTTTGGTTTCCCAGCCTCTGCTACGCTCTATGTTATCTTCCTCCCCACTGTTGCAGTCGTCTTGAACACCCAGTCCCTCCTACGACACATTCACGGGTGTTACTCAATTTGAGCTCCTTCTGAATTTTCTGCTATGCCTTTATTTTTTTGTACAGCTTAAAGCCTTTCCCCAAAGCCCTTGGTAGAGAAGACTGCAAAAAACCATTTGTCTTTCTACCTTCAGCTTTCAAAGGATGGGTATGAATTGATGATAGCAGGACGAAAGGCAGCTGCACTGAATGCTGATCTGACTCACATACTACAGCTCATATCAAAGACCTCAAAGTCCAAAGTTTGAATGACCTTTTATCTCCACAGTGTGCTCGTAAAGTGTGATCTCCTCCGTTAGTGAGCACAGATGAGGATTGTGCTCTCTCTTTTCTCCTCAGGTGTGCACCGACTACGTAGCTGACATAAAAGCCAGAGTGTTAGAATAACTTTGGTGACGATGAGAGCCGTGAATTAATCCCAGATGCAACAAAAACAAATGAGTGAAACTTGCCATTTTTAAGAAAAGCTTTTTTTTTGTTTTCCTTAATGTTTTGTTATGTATGCATTTCTCCAAATACTGTTGGTCAAGTTTTTCTTGTTCAGATATTCCCAAATCTAGAACACTGATGCTGACCATACATCCATGTAAATTTTAAAGCACTTAGACGAGTTGATGAGGAAGAGTGAGCGCGCTTTGAATTCCAGTACAAGTGGCACTCAGCTATAGTAATAAGCAGGGAAGAGTATTACCAGAAGTATACCTTTCTTTCAGTTCAATTATGCTAATCACTTCTCAGTTTGGGACAACACTAAGCGCTACTTTTGCAGCATTTCTTATCAAAATGGCTTCAACATTTTAAATAAACAGCATTTATTTAATCTCCAGGCCTTTTAAATTGGTGGAACACTTCTTAACGAGTGTTTTTCTGGCTCAGAAGGTCCCCGTCGGAATTGTTTCAAAGGTGCAGACCCAGCAAGCAGGAAGGCAGGAGGCTGAATGCCCTCCCAGGGGTTTTGGAGCCTCAATGTCTTACAGCATGGGCAGGCTCTGAATCTGCCAGGGGGAACTGCTCTTCACAACCATGCCTGGTGCTTACCTCTCTCCCCGTCTTTCTGCTAAGGTAAATTATCTCCATATATTTTGTGTTCAGCACTCCATTAGCCTGAGTTTCTTGCTATTGTAAACAAGGTCCAGGGAAGCTGCTAGCGCTTGTGGCAGCATTAACATGTAGACTCTTGACATTGTGGCAAAGTACCTAGTTTTATAGTGGTCAGAAAGATATCTGGCCACTCTAGGAAATGCTGTTCAAACAGAAGAAATACAGCATTGCTTTTCCTATGATGTACAGCCAGAAGTCAAGGAAGTGATGCAGTTCATAACCTGCTAAGCCCAGGCACTTTTTCAGTAATGTAAAATAATGTTGCCATTGGAATATGGTCGTAAACACATGGTTGTGTCCTGTTTGCTTTACTTCTCTCACTTACAGTGAGAACCGCTATTTGATTGTAACACATTGATGCACTTTGTCTGAAATCATAGAATCATAGAGTATTAGGGCTTGGAAGGGACCTCTGGAGATCACCTGGTCCAACCCCCCTGCCAGAGCAGGTCCTCCTACAGCAGGTTGCACAGGATGGCGTCCAGGCAGGTGTTGAATGTCTCCAGAGTCGGAGACTCCACCACCTCTCTGGGCAGCCTGTTCCAGTGCTCTGCCACCCTCAAAGGAAAGAAGTTCCTCCTCATGTTCAGATGGAATTTCCTATATTCAAATTTGTGACCGTTACCTCTTGTCCTACCACTGGGCACCACTAAAAAAAGACTGGACCCCTCCTCCTGGCACCCTCCCTTTAAGTATTTGTAAGCATTGATGAGATCCCCCCTCAGTCAAATACCTTGGTCAGTGATCAGTCATCCCACTGAAAAAGGGCTGCATGCATTATATCCATCTAGGAACCTTGCTACCCTATACATATGATTAAGGGTTCTGGTACCAGGCTTTTGGGAGGAAAGTCTGGACACAAGGAGTAAATGCGTTTAATAAAGAAGACAAGCTACCAGAAATAGGTTTTCCATCCTGCATAGTAGATGAGATTTGTTCTAGAGTGTGTAGTGGACACCATCTCTCAGCTTCTTTAGTATTTTTCCTGTGTATTGCTTTGTATTACATTGCAATAGATTGCATTATTTCTCATTCCTTTAGGAAATGACATGTTGGATTTCATTTGGCATGGTCTGCTGAAAGCTGTGTCTGATGGGTGACAGATCTCACATTCACAAAAGGCCTCTAGGTGTTAAAAGTTGACTATTGTATTCAGGTTTGGAAGACAGATTACTCTTAGTATAATTCCAAAGGTATCAAGATGAGTCACCTCTTTCTTTTAAATTCCTTGTTTATGTACTGTATCTTCCTGCTGTCATGCTGAAGTTTATATTCCTGCCATGTTTTGAAAGGGCTTTGAGGAGATAACCTTACCATGCTCAGGCAGTCCGTGTTCTCCACTACCCAGCACTCTGCTTCCAAAGGCAATCTCTGGGCATTGCATAATGAGCCTATTGAAACACATTCTCTGCATCTGTGTATTTATTTACAAATAACTCTATGTTGTTGCACAGAAGCAGAATTTTTTAAATTATTCTTCCTGTTTTCCCAGAAAACATTAGACAGAATCAGATGTAGCTGTTATAAAGAAGTGAAACACCACAGAACTAACTAACATTCAAACATTTATGGCTACTGTAACAAATGACATATCAGAGAACATAGGAATGCTTGTTAAATTACTTTATATACAAAGAAACAAAATAGAGGCATTATCTTGAGAATAGTTACCATAAAGATATGTTGTTTGGGTGAATCGTATTGAACAAACATCACCTCTGACATTTGCATTGCTAGTGTGATTTTCAGAGGGATATTTCAGTTCTTTTGTTGTCCTTCTGATTTCTGTAGTGGCCATTCCTTGGGCTGTGTCTTGATCTAATGGACAATATAAATCCCGTGGTTCTTCAAAAGCAGGAAGTGATGCTTTGCAGCCTGTAACCATTTTTGACATATCAGTATTCAAAAGACCATGTTTGTTTGTGCACAGTAGAGGAACTCATGCTAACCAGATGGTCTGAATCTACCTACTATTCAGGCCTCACTCTCTTGCTTCTAAACTCTTCTTGGCCTCCTGTTTTCTCTCACAAAGCAAAATCTAATCAGAGCTTCCATGTTAACTCCAGGCAGATCACAAAGCAGCAGTTTATAAGACCCAAAAAAAAAAAAAATTACATCTAGATTTTGGTTATCTATTTATTTTCAGGTTAGCTTAAACTAATTTTTAAAGACAACAGCTTTTTAGCTTTGACTTCATAAGGAAATAAAGTGTATACAGTTATACCATGCCCACACATATGCA
Organism: Chionis minor; assembly: GCA_013398295.1. Lineage (NCBI taxonomy): Eukaryota > Metazoa > Chordata > Aves > Charadriiformes > Chionidae > Chionis > Chionis minor. The sequence continues at coordinate 884,871 of VZSF01010126.1, read as the reverse complement.
CCTGCTTGTCTGTCTGTCAGTACCCCAGTAACTCTTCAACCTTTTTCGCCAATTTCAACCAGGTTGACAAAAGTTGGAAAATGCAAATTTACTGCATTCCTACAAATTTCATGCAATTCTGTAGTCTGTAAGACGAGGGAAACAGACCCTATTTGTGCTATTATAGAGAGAAAGATTGCTCATCTTCCGGTAGACAGTAGAGAATCACATAGTACCTCCCTCGTAAGGTGCAAATTGTAATAGACCAGGGAACTGATTCAAAGTCTACTGTTTCTTCTGCTTATATTTTTTCTCACCTGTTTTCCTCTGGTAATGTAAGTGGGTGGTTAAGTGGAAATGATTTATGTATCTTAATCTGCAGTCTTTTTTTCATTGGACATTTAATTTAGATTCAACAGTAGACTCCAACATACCTTTCTACAGTTCATTCCAAAGCAAATCATTTGGGGGATAGTGAACATTTTGCTGCAACTCCTGGTTTCCACATCAATGACATAAATATGGTGTCCTTTTCCAGCCGTTCACTCTTGTTCTTTTTGTTGCATGTATAAGACAGTTTTTCATGTTTCTAAACAAATGCTTGTTATCAGCTCTCATTTTTTACTGATCTTCACAACATTTTCTTTGTTCAGCCTAGGCAGGAGGCAAATTCATTGGTATCTTCTGAGAACTGCCTTATTCTAAGATGTCTGCCTCCTTCTGCTCAGAGACTTTGGATGTCCCCTCACTTAACACAAAAGAAGAAAGGTGGCATTTTTGGAAAGGGTAGGTATCCATGCAGATGTGGAAGTGGCTGTGTTATTTATTGATCGCCATTGAAAAAGATGCTTCACATTATTGGGAATAATGGCCAAAAATGCATCTGAACGTACAGCCAGGTAACCTCAGAAAGCTCTGCGCTCTTATGGAAAGGGCAGGTAATTGAGGCAGTAAGAGTCTGCCTTGCTGCTCATGTTTGGGACCAGTAAAGCCTGTGGCAAGCAAGAGAGAAATGCTTGAGAAATAATACTTCTGTGAAAGGCAAGTGAGTTAGTGGATTCGTATGATTAAATCCTATCTCTGCTGCATAAAAAAGAAAATCTTGAGAGATTGCATAAAGTATTAAAATAAGAGCGAGAAAACTTCATTGCTTGAGAACAGACTGAGCTGTCACTACTGTGGTGTTCAGGGAGCCAGTCCTGAACAGTTTTTTTTTTTTTTTAAATCTGAGCTGGAAAGGGGTAGGAATACAGGTAGAAAGTAGCAACAGCCCCTGCTCTACACCCAGAAAGAAGGAATGTAACTTTTCTCCTGTTATTTTTTTTGCTTCTCTCTCCTTCTTTGTATTAGCGATGTTTTTGCTTTGATTGAATAATGATGAAAGCAGCCAGCCATTCTGTGGACAAGTACATGAGTAGCATGTGTGTCTCTTTGAGACATTACCAACATTCAAGCAAATCCAGAACAAATTAGACAACTCTGTCTAATTCTGTGCCTTTGAATTAATATAGCATGGACTAGGAATCTTCCCATACAAAGCTTGGCATACTCAGATATGGCTCCCTCTCCGTCAGTCTACCATTTCAAAAATGGAAGAACATCTACCCCTGGTTGCAGGCAGCCCTTGTTGGTTTCAAAAAGAACTTCCTGGGTACATCTCTGGGAAACATCTGTCCACTAATGAGAATGTAGGGACACAGTAGAACAGATTGTTCCTGTTCTCCTAACAGATTCAGTAGCCAAAATGTACAAAGTCTTGCAATTTGTTAAACATTTCACCAAGACATTTTCTCAGAATACGAACTAACATCTCTCAAAAATAATTGTCTGTTCTGTGAGCTGTTGCAAAGAGTGAATGAAGGTAGTTCAGTTATCTTGAGTGGAAAAGCATTTGCCATTATGCCCAAATTTGATTAGATGGAAAATCCAGACAGCAAATTAACATACATTTTATTTTAGCATATGAGTTTATCAAAGAAGAAACAGTCTGTGTGTGTTGGAAGAATGCAAAGGACCATTTGCTATGTCTGACTATTCATATAAGCACAGCCAGTTTAACTGCTATGCTCAAGTACCATCTGTCAGATCAGCTATGAGGCATGTGTTTATATCACAATAAAGATCTGATGATAGCTTATGTTTAATCTTAAACAAAACAGGGAGATAAAATGGTGATTTGGCCTATCATTTACTAACTGCTACCAGACCTTGATTTGGGGACTCTGTTCTGGGGCACCCTGATTTCTACCTATTTCCCCAGGAAAAACAAAACAAAACAAAAAAGGTAACCCGTCACAACCCTTTCCAGCTTCCTTATCATCTCCCAGAAAAAGTAGGTGTGTTGGACATTCTCCATTTTGAATAGCAGCTTCTGAACTCACCTTTCCTTTGTGTGGTGAGAGTTAGGAGCTGATGGGAACAGTGGGATCAGCCTTCCCTGTGATTTCTGGCATTGCTTGGGATGTGGTGGGTGCTCAGCTTCTGACATATAACAAAAAGCTTTCAAAAGCGTCCTTTGATTTTCAGACCTAAGATTATTTGCCCATGAGTCATATAGTCTGAGTTTAATTTAATATGTTAATGAATATGTATTTACAAAAATGTCACAAGATTTTCCTTTTCTTCTGCTTTTGCCTGCAGGAGACAGATCATTTATTTTGTAAGAAGCTGAAAAAAAATTCTCCCTAAGGTTTTTCCCTAGCAGAGGAGGAGTCCTAAATGAGAGCTGGACTAGTACAATGTGATCACTAGGTTCATAATCTGTAAATAAAGACTAGAATTCCATACTGAGATAACTTCTGCCTGGTGAAACATCTTGTTAGAGCCATAAGCTTATACAAATTCGTTATCGCCTAGTCTTCGAGGCCTCTTCCATGGCCGGCTTTAGAATTCGGTTGCTGCAAAGGCCAAGGCAAAGCTGCATTTGGTCGTACACAGAGGACTGACTCCTGTGTGGCTGGAAGGATGGGGCATGGATTAGGGCACTAAGAAATGAAACAGGTAAGATCCTAAACAGATTTGTGTGTTTAGAATCATTAGGTCTTTCTGTGCCTCAATTTGATGTCTGTGTAAGTGAGGTAAGAGTGCTTCCATGCCTTATTTTTCAGTAAAGTACTACAAAGTATCTTGAAGAGGATAAAAAATGAATGTTTTCTTTGAGGATATGATCTTAAATGAATCACCAAATCTTTCAGTTAATGTTTTTGGCTACACTGAACAGTGACAATGTCTTTAAGGTGACAATGCACGACAGGAAAAGTTTGGGCTATGCAAGGAAGCCACCCATTACCTGGTGTGCCAGAGAGAGCACCCTCTTTTCCAGGTCCCTTTGCTCCCCTCTGGTCTTTGCCTTGGGGCAGTCCCTCTGGCTGGTGTAGATGCAGATGGTATGACCCTTCCCCCTGAAAGCCATGGACCACTGCAGCTGTGCCCAAGGTAGGGGACAGGCCTCCTGCGCTCCCTGTGGAATCATCAGTAGCTCCCATGCTGGTGTTCACTCTTATGGGACTATCAAACAGCACCTGTTGACAACCTTTTCCGTGATAACGCTGGACACACAGGCTAGTCACCTCCCTGTTTCTACAGCTGCATCTGTTTACCTGAAAATAACATGGCTCTTGCTCACTCAAACAGGCAACTTCCTTCTCAAGCCCTTTGAAGAGGTTGTATGTTTCAGTTGCAATACTTTGTACAAAGCATATTGGAACAAGCTAACCTTTAAGAGAATTTTGTTGATCCTGCATTAAGTTCTTTTATAATTAAATCTGGCACACTCCAGCTACAGGTTCTGAGTCACCTTTTAAGATCATAGCAAGGAACTACTGAGACCTCTAGCCCTTTAAAATTGCAAAAACATTTTGCACGACTATTTTCGGTGTTGATTGAGTTGTAGCTACCTTGGGAAAAGTCTCTGAAACCTTGAAAAGAAACAATTTCTTTTCAGCTCAACGTGACACTATAAAAAGACTGAGTATTAGGAAATGATTTCATTAAAAAGGAAAAGAGGGCTTACTGAAACTTTAAGATGCGCCAAATCCCTATTGACGAGACCTTTCACTTACCACAAATGAGATAAATGAAAACATCAATGTCATATTAGGTAAGCAACTAAACTGAAAGAGTGAGTTTGAAGAGTCAAAGGACCCATTGGGAAAAGCAGAGTATCTCTTCAATAGGCTGGAGAAATGAAGAACATTCTTCAAATGGCTGCTTTATCAGGATGTGAAAAGGCCAAGCCTTTATGTTGCTATAATTTATGGATATCTCCTGTTTGTAGGACAAAGTGAAATAGAAAAACTTAATCATATTTCTGCTGGAGGAAGAAAAGACTCATCCTCTCTTATGTGTAAAAACTCAAACTAATTTTAACTTGATTGCCTTTTGTGTCACTACTGAGTATGAATAAGTAGGCAGAGGTGCACAGTGTAACTTTGGAAGTATGTTTGCCAATGACAATAGCAGCAGGAGCTCAAAAAGCACAAATTAGGACATGGCCCTGTATTTTTTAGCATCCTGCAAACTGGCAAGTATAAAGCCCAAATTGCCAAGATTTTTTCTCCTGTGGGGTTTTTGAAGAAATTGCGGTCTGGTTTCTCCAGCTTTTCTCTCCATTTTGGCTATCACACACATAGTATCATTATGATTAAGAAAGACATCATGCACTGAAAATGTTGCATTTAACAAGTGCTCCAATTAATGCCTCAAATGTTATGCTCAGTTCAAATTCCCTGAACCTATAAAGTTTGCTTGAAAGCAAAGTCCTTCTTCTGGGTAATGCTCCCATCTTTCATAGCACTCTCATGATTACTTTAATGGAAAGGGGAAATAATGGTCACCCCCACCTCCAGGCTGCAATTTCTGAGGCTTTATCATTAAGTCATATCAATATATTTCAGATTTATTTTTATGCAACATTGGTGACTCCTGGTGGGTGCTTAATCTAATCCTAAACTCATTTGCCCGTCTGATATCCTGAAGAACGAATTACTCTGCTGGACTGTCTAAAGAGCATAGTCAGAATTAACTTGGAGAATCAAGTCACTGTTGTGCTGTAGTACAAGTCAATACATTTTTCCTGTTGGTACCAAGTTTTAAATTATGAATTAGCCAATATTTTTTCACGATTTTAAATATTTTTTTCTTTGTTATTCTTATATTAGAAATGTGTGGTGCATTTGGCCTTGGCTGCCTGCCAGATGCCCACCAAACTGCTTTCTCACTCTCCCTCCTCAACAGGACAGAGGGAGAAAATAAGATGAAAAAGTTCACGGGTTGAGATAAAGATAGGGAGATTGCTTACCAATTACTGTCACAGGCAAAACAGACTCAACGTAGGGAAGATTAATTTAATTTATTGCCAGCTAAAAATGGATAGTGAGAAACAAAACCAAAACCAAAACCAAAAATCCCTCCTCCCACTTTTCCCCAGGCTCAACTTCACTCCTTCATTTCTGACTCTTACATCTCCTTCTCCCTGACTGGCGCAGTGGAAAGGGGGTTGTGGTCAGTTCATAGCACTTTGTCTCTGTAGCTCCTTCCTCCTCTTGTTGTTCTCCTGCTCCAGCATGAGATCTCTCCCATGATCTACAGTTCTTTACAAACTGCTTCAATGTGGGTCCTTCCCACACGCTGCAGTTCTTCAAGAACTGCTCCAGCATGGGTCTCCCATGGGCCACAGCTCTTGCCAGAAAACCTGCTCCAGCATGGGCTATCCACAGGCTGCAGCTTCCTTCAGGATACGTCCACCTGCTCTGGTGTGGTGGCCTCCATGGGCTGCAGGGTGGATATCTACTCTACTGTGGTCCTCCATGGATTATAGGGGAGAACCTACTTCACCATTGTCATCTCCACGGGCTTCAGGGGATTCTGCTATGGCACCTGGAGCACCTACTTCCTTTCCTTCTTCACTCACCTTGGTGCCTGCAGGGCTGTTTCTCCCCTATTTTTCCCCACTCCTCATTCTTACAGCTGCTGTGCAACATTTTTTACCCTTTCCTAAATATGTTATCACAGAGGCTCAGCAGAGGGTCCATCTTGCAGCCCGCTGGAACTAGATTTGTCCAACCTGGATGCAGCTCCTGGTCTTTTCTCACAGAGGCCACCCCTGCACTGTCCCCACTACCAACACCTGGCCATGTAAACCCAACACAGTATGTCAAATTCATCTGAGAATCTCAGTGGATAATTAAGATATGCTGTACAGAAAAAAGTTATGCTGTCCATACAAACTTCTCCTTAATGTTAGTAGAATGTATCACTAATTTTCCCTTCACTTGTTTATCAATATTTATTTATATAACATTTTGTTATTAAGAACTGTATTATTGTCTCTATACTCTTAGCAGAGAGTGGTTTGGAAGGGAACTGAACCCATGCTGAATGATGCTTACATTAGAAGTAATGGTGGGAAGCTGGTACATGCCTCCTACTGAAAGATACCTGAGGATGACACTGGTGATAGGTGTAAGCAAACTAGGTGGGTGATTTGTGGCCTCTTTGCCTGCAGATGCTTGCAATTAGCTGGGCTTTGCTCAGCTGTATCTGGCCTTAGCTCAGAAAAATTTATTCTGTTTCTGACAGGTATTGAGAGTGTTTAATTCTGGGGTTCACAGACACAATGCAACTCTTCAGGTCTGTGTTAGTTATCAGCTGCCAAAAGGGATTTATCTTGACAGCATGACTGCCAGTGTTCCCAGACCCAAACAAGCCTTTGTAGAGGAGTGTGAAATACGCGCCCCAGTTTTCTAGGCTTTCCGAATGCTTGCCGAATGAAAAGCCCTCTGCGAGTTTGCCTATTCACTCTGTTCAACTCACTGCTCAGAAGAATGGGGGACCTTTTCACTTGTTGTCTCATTGAGAGTTGGCTTTTTTAATAGATGAGACTTAGGGATAGAAGGAATCAGTTTTCTTTATTCTGTCAAAGTGAAGGTTAAGAGAAGGGTTTGCAATTTTGAAAAGAAAACACAGGGCAATGAAATAAATTATTAACAGTGCCCTTGTATTTTGACTTGTAATCTTTCCACTCCTGTCACATTTCCCTTTTGCGATATCATTTATCATCTGGACTGAGGGTAAACCTTCCTTGCATCCTCTACATCTGTGTGAGCCTCTGAAAACTTTTTGCTTTAGTCTTTGACCTTTTTTTATTTCCCTCATTTCCTTCTTCATCTCTCTCTCCTGTCCCTACTCCCCTGCCTCCTTTTTCAATCAATAGTAATACAGGTGTATTTTTGATTTTATAAAAACTGGGAACTGGGGAATACATCTCTTGCCTAAACTCAGCTGCCCTGCCTGGCTCATTCTGAACATTGTGCTAAACCGGGTGAATTTCACTGATCTACTTCTCCCAGTGTTATCTCAAGCTAACACAACATTGGGTTTACCCATTCCACCATACCAGCCTCGCTATAAGCTAGTGCAATGGGTTTTCACTCGCCCAGTTCATCAGACTCACTCCTGTTCAGCCCAGGTAGCATGCTGTCGTGTGCTAATGCAGCAAGGCTTTGCTTTGTCTAGCTGCAGTAATCTTATGCACTACAATCCTTTGTGAATACTATAAATAAGAAAACAAATAACTATACAAAGACATTTGTGCATTGAGCCCGAGAGCTCTACCTATTTCCATATTTTCACTTAGCATATACAACACAGAATAATCTATCATTCTAGTTTTTTATATATATATTTATATATTTATATATATATATAGTTTTATTTCAATCCCTTCTTTTACTGTTCTAGAAGTACTAAGCGCGCATTTGTTCCTCTTACATTCAAAGCCTACTATTTTTCTGATCTTAATTAATGTCCACTGTGCAGAAAGCATCTGACTAGAGCAAACAGTTATTTATATTCCAGTTATGATCCAAGAGGCACATCAGAGTCTTCTATTTACTGCCTCTAACACAGCTGTACAGATTGTCACTAAAAACAGGATTTGAGCAGCTATCAGACAAGCTGCTTCATATTCTTACAGGTTTTCTGCTACAAGTAAAAATCCTGTGGAAAAAGAACTGCATATGCAGATTTTAGTTTTTATTATGCAGCTTGAATAGAAACTGGATTCATGTCTACTTTTTGGGTGTTTCCAGCAGCTCTAAACTAATGAGCAGGGGTGGAGGTCAAGATGTTTCTGTTGCTCCTTTTTCAGATGTTGAGCTCAAATTCACTCTACTAATGTCTCTGTGTCTGTGGTAGCAAACATAATGAGGCTGGGCCTTTCTCTGCCTCTGGGACCAATGGCAGGGCACAGCTTGTTCTTGTGCACTTCTCCTCTCCTCTCCTCTNCATTTGGACAATGTGCTTTAACTTTTGTTCAGCCCTGAAGAGGTCAGGCAGTTGGACTAGACAGTTGTTGTAGGTACCTTCCAACTGAAAACAAAACCTCTCCTCTCCTCTCCTCTCCTCTCCTCTCCTCTCCTCTCCTCCAAAACAGAGTGGAATCACCCATGTGGTTTGCTGGGTACAATGTATGACCTCTGCTGGGTCCTTGCTCTCCTGTGAAGGTTGCTCAGGTGCCTGGTCTGTGGGAGAGAAAGCTGGCAAGAAGTTAAATCTTTGTTGGCACATAAACATGCTAACAATTAAATGGGATGGGTTCTTGAGGCCATGCTATGGGCATAACCCTTGGGACTTGCAATGGCCCCAGGATTTTTCATGGATATTGGCAGGGAAAAAGGACTAGGAGTGCAAGCTGCCCAAAAGGAGTAGCCTGACTAACATGGAGGCAACAGCACACGCTGGGTAAGCAGCACTGAATGAGTTACATAGTCCTCCCTTGACCACAGGCTAAAACTTTTTTGAAAAGTTTTCCTTTCCTACCCCAGTTCACTATTCTTTTAACAGAGAAGACAGTAAGAGACACAAGGGCTGCAGGAAACCTCAGCACCTCATGAGTCTGCTTGCAGAGCTGGGATGTGGCAGTGTGGCCTTGCTGTGGTGGCACGAAGGGTAGTAAAGGGGCTGACCATGAGAAGACAGGGTTACACTTTCCTGTTCAATCAGCTTGTCTCATTCCTGTGTCTCCAAGTGGTGCTGGGCTGCCAACTGTGTTCGTTTGCCTTGGGGAGAAAGCTCATTTAATGCAGAGAGATCTGCACAGCCCTTTCTCTGGTGGGGTTGTGTAAGCAAATGTTTAGTTTTCTTTGTTTGGAAATATGAATTTGCGTCCCCAGCTACCTTGGTGGTTAGCTTCCTCTATAATTAACAAGTGTTTATGCTTTCCCCATGGGGTACAAGTACAAGTCAATCTTGACTTCATTTCCAGTATATGCAGAATATTTTTGCCAAGACTCAAATGCTTTCTAATGTAGTACACTCCATCTCTTTCCTAAAATCAATGTTTCAAAACACAATTAGCAGTGCTGTAATAGATCTCAAAACATCATGAAAAAACTGTGAGCTAGAGGGCTCCAAGATACCACTAACAATCTTGATAAGAGCATGTTAGCTCTACTGTTGGAGAAAGAGGTAGAATTTTCCCTCTTTCACTCAGATAATAAGTTCCAAATATTATATGGTACAGAAATAATTTACATAATTACAACTGCATGGAGCTACGTTGCTTTTCCACATTATTGAAAGAAAATACATTGACCTTAAAGATATAAAATAAATTTTAACTCTATCTTCTTAAACTTCTATGACCTTTAGTAAGGAAAAATTCATGCAGAAATAGATGTTACTGATTGCAGAGAAAGTGTTTGTCATCTGTCTAAAAGACGTGGTAGTACATTTAATCTGATGACATTATAGACTATTTGCTTTCCAATCTCTTCCATGAGACCTAAATCACAGGTCTGGCGGTAAGCCTAATAAAAAAAGGCTAGTTTTGGAGATGGCAAAGTAACTGGAAAGCTCCTTCTAGACCATGGGGAAATGTCTATCATCTGCCACTTCTTTTAGAAAGGGGCAAAGGGCACCTCAGGATCCACATAGTGAAATACTTGTCCAGGCCCATTCACTGGGTGCTGAAAGGGGAACTGGAATCCTACAGTTCCGAATAACAGAAATATGTATACTTTGTTGATGAAACCAGTCTGTCTTCTAATGATGGTGGTCTTTGCAACTCCCAAATCCATATTTAGGCATTGCTGGTAGCAGGCCACCTTGACATTTTTTTTTAAAAAGAAAGGAAAAAAAGGCACTTCTTACCTGTCCTTTCCTTCTGCAGAAGCTGCAGGATATGCACAGCTTTCATTTCTAAATTTAGGCATCTGGATATGGCTATAAGAGCACAAATCTGGCATCTGTTTAAAAAATAAATTGTGGTGAGAAAGCTTTGTGTGTATTTTTGATGGATTTGCTAAGCAATCCTGCCAATGTAATAATCCTCCAAAAGAATCCTGACAACTCACTGAAGAGGCCAAGAGTCTGAATCATTATTGGTTTTCTCCTTTAACTAACATTCATAAAAAATATTTTTAATTTGCTGTGAGCAATGAAATGGAATCACTACATTGCAAAGGCAGAAACCTCTCACTGCTATAGCTGGGGTTTTGCTACAGGCAAAAGAAGGACTGCAACAATCCATTGATTTCAGTGAGCTGTTAGAAAAACTTGTGATCATTGTAGCCAGGTACATTAATACCAGGCAGTTCATAAATTTTCTCACCTTCACTGCATTAGCATTTCAAACACAAACTTCTAGCCTAACTCTGAAGAAACATGAAGTTGACTAATTCAGGAAGTTGTGCAAGCCCATGCAAATATTTGCAAATGCAATTTGGGAACACTACATTTAATTTGTACCTACGGGAAGGAAAGACCACGTGTATTAATAGCTTACAGTTCTAAAGCTGATCTTTTAACAGCTTAGGCGTGGAACTAAATGTGTGTCTTTGTGTCTATGTTGGACAAGTTTCTTATCTTATAGTCTTCTTCAAGGCATACTTATAACGGGTCTGATCCTGCTAAGAAGCCCCTGACTGCCACTGCAATCCAAATGAATTGCTATAAGTTGGTACAGATCTTGCTTGCATCAGTGCTGCCTGTAAATTTTGCTAGGGAATTTCCATCAGCCATAGGAAAAGCTAGCAGGGAGTTCTCAAGTCGGGTACCAGTCACATCAAGTGGTGATGCAAATAAAGCACACATGCCGCCAAGAGAAATGCCACCGTCACGTCCCCTTCTGAGCGTTAGGCCTTTTTTCCCCCTTGAATGTTTTAAACTGTTTCTCAGTTCCTCAAGTGCCCGAACTTTTGTGATACCCAGGGGCTTCCCTTTGCAACTCTGCAGCCCTTACCCTCTAATGCTGCCGGCTGCCTTTCACTCGCCGCGGTGTGAGCTGTCACCTGGGCATGCTGAAGCTGCTGTGGGAGTGCTTTGCTGCTGCTGCTTTTGTGCGGATGTTCTTGTTGCCTTGCGCTTGCAGATCCTGAAGGGCTGTTATGTCTCTCTTGTCAGCTTTCTCATGGAAAGGGATTGCCACCAGGGTGAGAATCGCTTTCTCCTTTTGTTTTTTTGTTTTTCCCCAAAAGTAACTTTAATAACTAAAGTCTATTGCATGCCACCAGCTATGGACCTGGCAAAGAAACCTTTGTGCATTTAAGCCTGTCTCAACATTTTTTAATGTTTTTTAGGGGTTTTTAAGATACACAGATTGAACAAATTTTCATTCACAATCCATAATTAACTGGTGGAGTCCTTAGGCAAAGTATTATTTAGATCAAGAGTTTGAAAGTAAATATAGAAGACAGATAAAAAATAATGCTGTCTATGAGGTACCCAGTTTGAAAACAAGTTTTTTAAAAGAGTTAAAAGAAACTCACAAGCATGAAGCAACAATTGTTACTGCAGGCTTAGGCAGGGGTTTCCTTTGTGATTTTTTTTTTATTACTGTTCATTATGAAGTTTCTCTGAAGACCTGGCTCCTGGCTAGTACAAGAGACAAAACACCAAAATAGAACATTCATTTCATAGGGAGTGATGCTGTAGAAAACAATTAGTGATGAGACTGAATTGCAAAGTCTGAAATGGGATCCAAACTTAGAGAACGTGGCTATTTATGTGGACATAGGGACTTCATTAATTGCACTCACTGTAATTGCAGGGCTGAATGTTCTAATAAGCAGATGAAGTTGCCCTTGTCTCTTGGGTCCAAAGAACATTGAAACATTTTTATTAAGAGTGCTAACTTTGCCAGATCTCAAGAGAGACCTCGTTCATACCAGCAATTAAAAGTAGCTGTTAAGAAACCCTTGTAAGAAATGTGAAACCTTTCTTAAAATCTCTTTTCTGAAATACAGATGGACTTTGATCCTGGGCTTTACACTGCAAATAGAAGCATTGGTAATATGAGGGGACTCCTAAAGGTATAATAAGATATTAAAGCAGTGGGGAAGGAGGGATACAGTCCTTCTAACCTGTTTTGTCTGGATTGGGTCCTACTATGCTGAAACTTCTTAGATTCCCTCAGCATCAGATGAAAACTAACTGGCAAGTAGCTCAGCTTATTTATGACATGGATGCCTACCTCCTCCTTGAAGTGATTAAGTCATCCATGTGAATGTGTGATTGTCCTGAAGGCCTTCCGTGAAGTGTGGAATGCTTTCAATTACCCATGACTTCAGCAGGGCTTGACGATACTGAATGTTTCACAGGAGCGACCTCTGTTGCGCCAGTTGTCAAAATTACAAAAAGTGCAGAAAGCGCTGAGCGCCGTGAGCTTCTGACAGCTGGGTCAATTACGTACCAACATTTTAGTGTGCCATAGCTTAGGCCCACTTGTTTTTACTAAATAACATGACAGAAATGGATAAAAAGCACTGCCTCTACAAAGTGACCCATTTATGTTACAAGGGAGAGTTGCCTAGCTTTGGGGTAATATATATTTATGTGGAGTTTTGCATATCAACAAAAATAAAGTAGTTGTAAGAGTGATATTCTGTAAAGCCTATGGGAATCCAGAACAAGAGGTATAAACAAACAAAAATCTGCTTCTAGTTGAAATACGGAGAACAGATGAGCAAAATGCAAACCGAGGTTGAATCATATTGAAAAGACAAGTTAGAATTCTGCAAATTACTAGAGTGAAAATAGCATAGGCAATTATTTCTAAGGAAGCTAGATCTTTAGTGGTTATAATAGTTAATAAAAAGTAATTTGGCACCATCGCATTACGAAGCTTTAGCGGTAATGTAGGCTTTCCAGTAATAAAGCACGGCCGATAATAAGCATTGGTGTTACAGCTGCTGTCTTCCATTTCTATCCAATTCATCTGTCTCAGTGCCTGAAGCTGTTCAGCAAGACCAAGGGAAACAACATTAGCCTCTTTATTATTTATAACTCATTTTTTTCCCTGATAACACTGCAATGCCATAAACACTGTTTCCATGGAAACTCAAGACAACATTACCATCGGTATTGTGGTTTATACCTCTAGGAATATAGGTATCTAAAGTTTCAACCTGTCCCTGCATGACAAAGGAATGCAGAAGTGATTGATATTTTTAATTACTGGGTAATATTGGCTGAGTTGGGGAATTTCTTGAATTGCAGTGTAGTGTGCTGCAGCTGAATTATCCAATTACATCTCATGCCTCTCACCAACTTTATTTCCTTTGAAAGCTGTTTTTTTAAAAATGCAATTAGAAGGAGTTCCTTGTTTCTATAGACTTTGGTGATGCTAAATGGTGCATTACATTTATGTGATATGGAGTAATAGCATTTAAGGACTGGGAAACCAAAAATGTCTTTGTGGGTTTTGTAATGCAGATGGATAAACCTGAGGCTGTACAAGAAATACAAAAAAATTAAGTGATCTGAACTGTAAAGGTCATCTACAGGTTATCTAAGGCATAACTAAAAAGGAAAATGTTTCCTTTGAATTAATAGCTGGCTGGAAGAGTGAAGACCCTCACAGAAACTTTAAAGGCCTTTTACTCCCTGTTGAATTACTTAGCCAAACCATGGGATCAATAACTCTATAGCAGAACATAAAAATATAAAAACAGGTCAAAAGAACGGTTTTAGTAATACCATAATGCAGTAGGAAAGTAGATCTCTTATTTCATGCAGAATGTCAGGTAACTCCAAGACTGTCTTTTTCCAGTTATATGAGAACAAAAGTTCTGCAGAACTGGGTGATCTGCTCAAATGACTCATGAAAGAAAAGGGTGCTTTTCTCTCATTTCTCCTAAAAAGGGACTCGGTACCCTTTAGTAGGTAAAGCAAACAAGCTTTGGTTCAAAAAGCAGAGCATGAGGAAGGATGTCTCTCTCACTTGGTGGATTAGGTACTCACCTGGAAGGTGTTAACTGCTGCTGCACTGGACCTTTAATTATTTATGCAAGGTGGAAGATTACTAAAAAGGGAGGCTCAGAGCAAGTCCTCTCCCCTGTCAATAACAAACCTGGTGTTCTGGGCATTGCTCTGTGAAATGAAGGCAAACCCACCTCTGCAGAGATGAATTAAAGGAAAGATCTTTGGTGAATCAGAGCTGAGGCATTTTGGAGGAACTCTGGGACAGAGCTAAGGAAGTGAGATAGCAGCAGCTTTGTGAATCTAGTCTGTCCTTTCCTTTATTTTCTTAACAAGTGCTTAAAACCAAAACATTTGCTTTTGGGGTTTAATGGAACATGTCATTAGACTTGAATAGAATTTTTAATACTGCCTGTTTTGGCAAGAATCTGAATTTGTTTGTTTGTTTGTTTTAACCTGAGCCAAATCTATTTTGCAATCATTTGCTTTGCCTGCAGATCACTTATTGACAAATCCTGTCTGCAGAACAATGCCATGAATAGTTCTGCTTCTCTGCCAGAATGGCTGATGGTTCCTGCTCAAGAAACTGGAATAGCTTTTCCCTCCTTGGGGCAGAAGTCTGCATCTCATGAAAGGTACCTCTTAAGATTAAAAGTTGCGTTTGCAGGACAACACAGGAGAACTTCATTAGTTTAGCGGATGGGCTAGTAAAACATTTTCCTGTCTAGAATAACAAGATCCAATAAAATTGTTGCTTTACTCTAATGCCACACTACATTATGTTGGCAAAGGACTGAGATATGTTCTTTGTTCTCCACAGCTGTATAGCCAAAGAGGGGTCTGTCCATCTGAACAGTACATGCTTCATACAGTTTCCATTGTACATTGCTGCACTTCATTTTAGATACCCTTATTTCCTTTTGGTTTATGTGACATGCTTCCCATTCTGTTGTGTCTTTTGGAACCAAGTCTCTCTAGAACCAAGGATAGGATCCAGTTGCATAAACAGGAGAACCTTGCATCATTTTGGATGCTCTGGGATATCTAAGATACCCTCATTGGATTGGCAGATATACCAGAGGACTTAGGGGAATCCTGTGCCCTTCTAGAATAGCAAGTTAGCTAGGTGCTAGACCTGTCTGTTGTGTGATGTGTGCCAACCTTTCTGAGTCTCTCCGTAAAAGAGAAGCACAGGGTGTTTGCTCAAAGAAGAAAAGAAGTAATGAATCTATGGAATGTAATGTCCTGTGATAAGCTCAAGAAATCTATTTATTGTATATAAAGACTGCAGTACCACTTCAAAGTCTTGGGAAGGACTCCTAGGAATACATGTGTAATTCCCACACTGGCGCTACCCTAAACTAGCAAATAAATGTGCCCAGGACTGTTCTCCAGCAATGGTGCCAACTGGGACGCAAAAAGTTCTGTCCAGACAGCTGAAGCCTTTCAGCTGCCTCCAAAAGCTAGCTTCACGCAAACTGTTCATTGACAGTGTCTGCAGGTGTGTGATGTCTCCCCAGCTGTGCCCTGTCTCCCCAGCTGTGCCCATGAATAGTTTGGCAGGCTGCTAGCTGGGGCAGTCCAAAATGATGCCACGGATTGTTCTAATAATTGAGATGATTTAATTCAGCTCACCAGAAGTATTTCCTACAATGGTGTTGCTTCCTGGTGTAGATGTAACCCATGACTTCAGCAGCTCATTCCTATGTTCAATCAGAAAATAATTCTGGAGGAAAGGGACCTCTGGAATCCATGTGGTCCAACCCACTGCTCAAAGCAGTGTCACCTTGGAGATCAGAGCAGCGTGCTTGGGACCTTCTCCATTTGAATTCTGAAACTCTCCGAGGATGGAGATTTCACAGCCTGTGTCGGCAACCTGTCCCAGAGCTTGACCACTCACTCTGAATATTGTTGTCCTTGTATCAAAATAGATATAGGCCACATCTCACTGATATGCATCCCACTGATTCTTTCAGATGTCCCTCTCCAGGCAACTCGTCCTTGCGAATTATTGCCTGGATTTTGCAGTGTGCAGGCAGAGGTGTGAGTTACTGCAGCTCCATGTTATCCTGCATTAAGTGACATGAAGTAACGGGCTGTGTGTGCGCTCTCAGACCAGCCCAGGGGTGAGGGAAGACCCAAGAGACTTAAACACCCCTGAAGATGGGCTGCGTGGTGGTGAACAAAGTGAAGACCTGGGGACTCCTCGGGCCTTTCTGCTTCCTTCCTCTGGTCCATTTGCATGTGTGTGTGTTTCCTTGTAGTCCTTTGCATTGCATATTTTTAGCAACTTTTGCCATCTCAGGCATGGGTAAAGAGATTTGCGACAGCTTGGGAGAGGGAGATAATTCTGAAACAAATAACCTGTAAGGCAGCAGAGTGGATGTGGGTCTGCAACAGCGTCGGAGAGAGGCCTCTGTATCTAGTGATTCCTGTTCAGCTGACAAGCTGTGGCAGATTATTCCAGCGAGCCTTGAATTCCCTTTGGTTTTTTTCCCCCCCTCCAATTCTCGCGTCTAATTGTGTGTGCTTTAAGCTAACCTAGCTACCACCGCATGAGCTGGATACCTCCAAGAAAGTGTCTTCCAATACACTCGGTGAAAACATGCCATCTCTAGCTATTAATTCCTTAGCAAATGTTAGCATGGCTTTGGGTATTATTTCCTTTAGAGGAAGGAATTTCATAAACATCAGGCTGTGCTACAAAGCAGATTGTATTGTTTTCAGCAAGCCCAGGCAGAGAATTTTAATCACTGATTCATTTAATTACATTGGAGAACAGACTAGCAGTGGAGATTGCAGCCCAGCCTCTTGGTTTCAGCTTCAGCAAGCTCCTCTAATCCCTTCCACTCCACACACAACACCCATCCCCACGCCAGCACCTCTGCCAGGGCCCTGGCATGGCATCCTCCTGGGCATGGGGCTGGGACCGCCGGGATCAGGGCTCGGGCTGGTGCCGAAATGCAGCACCGGGTGCTGCAGGCATCCCCCATGCCCGCCGTGCCAGCCGGGCCCGGCATGGCCTGGAAGTGCTGCTGCCATCTTCTTCCGTGGTCTCCTCCTCTGCCTTAGGTCTCCACACAAGTACCCGTGGTGCCTGGCCAGCTCAGAAGAAACAGCCGTGTCCATAGAAACGAACAGGAAGGGAAAGACAAACTCTTACACAAAACCTGTGTGTCAGTGAAATGCCAGCTTGGCGTTGGCTTCTTCGTGAGGCATCTCTTTCCCACTCCCTCGGTTTGTTTATCTTTTGATTTAAGTGGTGGTTTCTTTGGGTTTGTGCTAATACGGTTTAAAACATCTCTGTGGAAAGGACTTAAACGATTTTCCATCTATACAGAAGGTCTAAGACTAGCTCTGTTGTTTGGTTTTTGTTTTCTTTTTTAACTGCATAGCAAAACATTATGTTACAAGATTAAATCATACTGGAGATTATGATATCTCCTTGTGTTAGCCTTTCTTATTCAGATTAAATAAAATACTACATGACTAGGGATTGCTTTGTTTTCCACAAATTGCTTTTCATTTGTACTGCGTACCCTCTAACTTGTGATATTTCAATACTTTGATTTTTAGATATGTTGAATGATGCAATGTTTCCTATGGGAGAGAGAAGATGAGGGTGGGAAAATAAAAATCTTAAAGGCATATTTTGAGATATTCAAAGAATTTATAATCACAGAGAAAACAAAATAGAAATTGCTACCTGTAGCATTGCTTAATCCTGCAAACTTTATGGACTGCTGGGACAATTATGACTAATCATTTTTATATGAATATTATAATTTCCTTATTGCCATCATGGTACCATACCATAGATGAAACAAGACACAGTTTTCAATGAAAATGTATCATCTGATGGATTTAGTACACACTTTTAAAAAACTCTCAGTACGTAATGATTTCTTCCAAGTCACTAAATTTTTTATAGCTTTCTGAATTATTATAGTAACTATAATATATTCTTGAATAGTTAGCATAGCCATGCCTATAATATTTGACAACTTCAAAGCGGATGCTCTCCAAAGTTGCATAGTATTCTTTCCTCTTCAGAGGTCATCAGCTTTTTAAACTGGTACTCATCTTTTATTCATGTGTTTATTCACAGACCTATTGTGGGACCACTCAGAAACTATTCCAAATACAAGAATTTCAGTCTTTCCACTGTAAGTTTTCAGAAAACATATTTGCACTATCATTGTTTACAGAAACATTTTTGTATATGGTGCTTTCCTAAATGCAGTCAAAACCAGTAATGTATTGCAGTTTTTCAGAATCCAAGGCGAAGGTTTGATTTCTCTGGTTCTGTTTTCATGCCACCATGTTCACATGGCACATACTGCTCGCAGTGTATTTGCATATGCATAAATATCTAATGATACTGGTTGATAGACAATCAGGCCCCTTATTTAGGTAAAAATAGTCGCAGGTAAATATGAAGGGATGCATCTGAGGAAGCCCTCCCCCACAAATTTACATAAAAAAAAGCTTTGAGGAAATAATGTCTACTCTGGGGTGAGATCATAAGGTTGTGACAGACAAGTCTGAGAAAATATCAGTTTGGCGCTAAATAGTGGTCAAAACAAAGAACCTAAAGTTAGTAATTCTTAGGAGAGGAAGAGATAATAGAACAGCCTCATTATGTCATTATGAAAATGCAAGGTTTACTTCTGTCTTGAATACTGAATGCAGTTCTGGGCTTTAGTAAACCAAGTCTTTCCAGCATGCAAAGGAGGTAACTGAGGAAGGGTGTGATACAGGTCTATAGAATCACCGTTGCCGTACACCTTTCAGTGCAAAATCTAGGAGGCCTCAGGTCAAGCTAGGAGGAGCATTGTTCAACAACTGACATGTCTCTTTGGGTAACAGATAGTAGACTTGGAGAACTCCTTGCCAAGGGATGTTGTCAGCTGGAACAGTTTGAATGGGTTCAAAGGGAACTGTGGATTAATAAAGGTATAGCTATCATATACAGCTCAGTAAATGCCTGGGCTGAAAATAGTTGGAGGATGGTGGATTAGGAGGATTTATGATATGTGCTTGATCTGTTCGTACTCTCCCACATGGGTTTGTTTTGACTGCTGTAGAAGACAAGATATAGAGTTGGTTAAGTCTTGTGCCCATTCAATAGAGGCATTCTTATCTGCTTAATTATGGATCTGGCGAATTGTTTGTAGTTGATTTTCTCAGATGTAATTCTATGGCAGTGTAAATGAATGGAAGTACTTTGGGCACAATACCTTGAGATTATTAAAAACACAGGCCCATTGTTTTCTAAATGTGATTGAAAATGATATTTTCTTTACTCCTGACTGAATTTTGTCTCACCTGCCTTTTGCCTCTGATTATTACTACTTTTCTGAGACCTGAAATGAATCTCTGAGATGCTTTCTCTCTGGAAAAGAAATGAGCTTTATATTCAGGTCAGCATTGCGGTCAGGGAAAAACCGTCCTGAGGTTATTGTTTTTCCATAATCGCCTCTCTTCTGGTTGTTTTTGCACAACTTCTCTCCCAGGTCCCCATTATTCAGGATCCTTGAGGTGGGTAAAGGTCCCTTAAAGACTACATGCAGAGTGCACCTCTCTTTATCCCACCCAACCCTACTGTGGATACCTTGAGTATGGGGGGCTCATCCCAGCTCTATTGCATTATCTCACATACACTATTGCTGATGGCCTGTGTGTTTAGTGTGAGATGAGTCAAAGAGGCTGAAGAGTGCTGCCATTACCTGTTTTTATGGCTCTGGGTAGTTACCATGCGCGGTGAATGGGAAGCCTTCCTGTTTCAGTGACCCTTAATGCACCTAGGGTAGGAACACGTCCATATGAGCTGTATAAAAGGCAGTGATTTTTTTTTTTTACGTGGGGTATGTGGATCCCCGGAGGTGTGTGAAAAATTGCAGAGGATTTTGTAAAATCGCAGCACAGGGAGTAGTGCCGCTTTCAGAAAATGTGCAGGGCTACAGTTTCCAGGCAGGCTGAAAATTGCTAAAATAGTCTGTGTTTGGAAGGGAGTTCCCTTCAGCACAGTCAGGCAGGTGCACTTGTAGGATTCTTTTGTAGGAAATTCTGTAGCAGTCCTTCATCCTTTTTTACCCCCGAAGTACTTCTTTGCAGGCAAAAGTGAAAAGGACCATAAAAAAAGGTGTACCATAAAGAACAAATGGAAGTGGAAATCTCTGTTAAAGATGGAAATGTACATCTTGTTGATCTAAGCTCCTTCAGGGTATGTTTAACGATGTCTGGTTATTCAAACTTCAAGACAGCAGTATTTAAAATAAAACATGTTTTATATTCATTATCATGACATCTCTCCTCCCCTCTGTGCTTCCCCTGTTGAGGCTGTATGTGCTTTGTTTAATAATAGAAATTCTGATAGGTTTTCTAGGAGAATAAAGCCACTGAGAGCACAGTTCATTCATAGATATAACTGGTCTCTACATGCAGTGCTTTTTATTAATTTTTTGAAGCAGCAGTCAATTATAGAGTCCTCAGATTTTTTTTCTCCTTGTTGAAGGGCCACTGGAAGGCAGTGCTTTAAGTATCCCCTCCAACAATAGAGATATCTGAGCTGCTCCATCAGAAAGGTTCTGTATGCAATTATTTGCAAGCTCCTTGTAGATATGATTCTATGGACTAAATGGAAAACATACTTCATTCATTCTCTGCACTGATAGTAATTTAATAAAAATAAAAAGCTATTGATTTTTTTTTGGTAACTGTGTTAAAATGCCACTGTAATCTTGGCTTCACTCTGCTGTTGGCAGAGCATTCACCAGCAAGTAGATTTTTTTACTTTTCCTGGGGCACCATTTATTAAATGCAGGCTTAATGTGTACAGATGATTAGTTTAGCTGAAGCGGGGGAAGATTTATAATACCTTCCTGTTATTTGACTTCCTTTACTCAACTCAGACATTAGCAGCATTTGCAGAGATTTATCTCTTGTTCTTTGTGATTTTGTTTCTTCCATTTCTTAAGCCAAATGTGTCTCTGGGCTGACTGAGCCAGGACTTTGTGGGCAGGAGCTACTTTTAACAGATATAGGAAATAGCACTGCTGACTCTTGTTGAAATAACCACTCTGTGATGCTAATACCTATCTTAAGTGATAGAGGAATGTCACTTAAGCTGTATTGAAAACATCGGCTTGAATAAGGAGTCAAATCAGTAAAGGTAGACTCAAATGATTTTATCTGTCTAAAAGTGTGGATCTACTCTAAACTAGCTGTTTAGAGGAATACATTAATGAAAACCATTGATATAATCTATTCCCTTTTGAAGTCCCTATTTGTCTACATTGACCATAGCTAGAGACTAAACAATTCTTTAAGTGATGGGTGAATTTCAGATTATAAGAAATGTATTATATGCACTCGTCCCATTTTAGGTGCACCTGTGTCTCCCCACAACAATGTTTTCTATGATACTGAAGCATAAGAATTTGAAATCCATTTGTCAATTATGATTGATACTGATACAGTCCAAGCACCTAGCTGCTTACGTATTCGCAGGGGCACATCTTCATTTTTAATGCTTTTAAAGATTTAGAGCTGTTGGTCCATCTCTATTTCCATCCAAAAGGTATTTTACAAAGCTAAAATTAGAGAGGGAGTGGGCTTGCAGATTAAGATACCTAAATTTAAATGGCCACGTATAGGCAATCTAGGTGTTTAAACTCCCATTATAGACAAACAAAGATTAACTGCTACAATCAGTTGAAAGAAATTCAGTAACTGTGTACTTCAGAGAGGGCTATATTGTTCTCCAGGCTCCACTGACCAGATCTGCATGATTGTAATGGGAGACTGCATACCTAACTCCCTTGCAAATATATATGGTGTGATTCTGTTCTGTATCCAGCAACATTTTACACATCTGTCACATCCACATGGAGCTGGCGGATAACACAGGACATGCATCATTCTGTACAGACTGTTGGAGAAGAGGTGGATATCCCAGGGTACCACAAATAGCAACTGCTACCTATGGTTAGGCAGCGAAGTCACACCCCTACATTGCAACTCCTAAATTTAACAGCTGCAGGCTGGCATTGCATCCAACTCCTACTTACTTTGGAGCAAAGGGATTTTTCAACAGGGATGTGATTAAGTTGCGTAAATATAGCTGTGCACTAATGTGTGAAGTTGGTATCCTATCCTTATGATACCCTTGGTTTTCCCCTGTAGAAGGTGCAGGTCTCCTAGCCCCACCCAGATAAGTGTCTTGGGTGACAGAATCACAGCTTGGTTTGGGTTAGAAAGCATCTTAAAGATCGTCTAGTTCCAACTGCCCTGCCATGGGCAGGAACACCTCTTACTAGGCCAGGTTGCTCAAAGCCCCATCCAACCTGGCCTTGAACACTTCCAGGGATGGTGCATCCACAGCATCTCTGGGCAATATGTTCCAGTGTGCCACCACCCTCATAGCAAAGAATTTCTTCCTTTTATCTAATTAAGATTTACACTCTTTTAGTTTAAAATTGTTACCCCTTGTCCTATCACTACAGGCCCTGCTAAAAATTCCCTCCCTGACTTATAAGCCCCATTTAAGTATTTAAATATGTCAATAAGGTCTGCCGGTAGCCTTCTTCAGGCTAAACAATTCCAACTCTCTCAGCCTTTCATCATAGGAGAGTTATTCCAGCCCTCTGATCATTTTTTGCGGTCCTCCTCTGGACTGGTTCTAACTACTGCATGTCTTCCTTATGCTGGGAACCCCAGAGCTGGATGCAGTAGACAGTTCCTGGTGGCTGTAGATCACAGCCCTTGCCGGTCTCTGCCACTACATTACCAACGATCTCAAAGCACTGCCTAATAAGCCCTTCTAATTTCCTGGAGACCTCAAGGTGCCTTAGAGCATCTTAAATGTCATGACAATGTTCATACAACTGAATTGCGTCCTGGTTTGACAATAATTTCAGTGGGCAAAAAAAATATTCCTATCAGGAAAGACTTTGTATTTTAAGAACAACTAGTTTGTGTGATTTTACTGGCAATGATCTCCATTCTGAGGTTTTCTGAACCATCACTCTAACACTAGGAACATTTGTTACCAAAGCAACACAGTAAGGCAGACTTACAATAATATGATACACCTTCTCTGTCCTTGGCAGATGTATTTTGACTGTACAGCTCCAGTGGCAGAGGTAAAGACACGTGGAGTAAACCCTTGGCCTCCAAATTCCCATCTGTTTCAGTGGGACCCGATTTTCAGTTTTGTCTGCAAGGGAAGTGGACAAACTAATTTCAAGTTTGTGTCACAGTGAGATCCTGGCCTGATGGGTAGTAAAATAATGCAGGTATGATAAAAAATGGAAAAGTGATAGTAATGCTAGGCCCTGCCTCATGATTAAGAAGATAACAATCCTACTATAAATGAAGAAAAAAGGAAGACAAGAACAGTATTTAGAAGGATTTCTCAACACTTAATGTTAGGATTGGGAATAGTGACAAGTCTCAGCACGCTGTGCACAGCTCCTGCAGAGGCAGGATATGTAGTCACTTTTACTGCTTAGAAAGTGAAGAAATAGCTCTGGTTATAATAGCTGATTCACAGTTGACATTTCTATCTGTCTTCTGGCCCATGCGTAAGGAAGTGCATATACCAACTTGCTGGAGAAACTGCATTGTTCAGTGAAGCATAATGAAGTCTCTCAACTGTAACTAAAAATGTGCCTGTAAATCCTGCACAGTAGCAGTAAAATTGCTTTATGTTGATATTGAAGCTAGCAACAAATGGCAAAGGTCACACCTATAACATCACATGGGAGATATGAAGCCAGAACTTCCAAACTGGGTATACTTCAGTGCTGCCAGTGCCCTCATAGTGCAGTTGCAGACACATCTGGCCACTCAACTCTTAAATCCAGAAAGTTTCAAGCAAAGGAAGAGGCACATCTAGCAACATTCATGTTCATTCATCTCAAGGGCAATGCTGTTCTTAGTGACATCACTTATAGGTTTGATTCAGTTAAATACACAGCCGTCAGGGGGGAGTCACAGGATGACATCAACCTTATGCTCAGACCCACTGTATGTTGGTGGTTTTCTGTATACCTCCTGACCAAACAATAGTAGCACCACACAGTCCTCCAGACGGCAGTCACAGAATCATAGAATCACAGAATGGTTGAGGTTGGAAGGGACCTCTGGAGGTCATCTTGACCAACCCCTCTTCTCAAGCAGGAACATCGAGATCCAGTTGCCCAGGACCATGTCCAGACAATTTTTGAATATCTCTGAGGTGGGAGACTCCACAGCTTCTCTGGGAACCTGCACCAGTGCTTGGTCACCTGCAGAGTAAAAAAGTGTTTCCTGATATTCAGAGGGAACCGCTTGTGTTTCAGTTTGTGCCCATTGCGTCTAGTCCTGGCACTGGACACCTCTTTTCTGCCCAGCTGTTTTCCAGATGGGTGGTCACCAGCATGGGTGTCCTTCCTCAGTTGTTGTTCCTTTGCACTTCCTCTTCTTGAACTTCATGAGGTGTGCTGAACTCCACCATCTCATGGTCACTGCAGTCAAGGCTGCCTTTGACCTTCACATTTCCAACGAGTCCTTCGCTGCTGATGAGTATGAGGTCCAACAGAGTACCTCTCTTCATTGGCTCCTCTATCAGTCAGAGGTGGAATTTACGATCAATGCGCTCCAGGAACCTCTTGGATTGCTTTTGTCCTGCTGTGTTGCCCCTCTAGCAGATTTTGGGGTGGCTAAAGTCACCCATGAGGGCCAGGGCCTGTGAATGTGAGGCTGAATGAAGGACTTGCAGTAAACTAGTAATCTATGATTGCAGAAGATATCCTTCCTGACCACATGCTAGGAAGTGATACAGGCTCTTAAGGAACGGGATGCTGATTTCAATTGCCTTATTGTGGTCAGGAAGCATCTGGGCATCTCTAGATGGAAGTTGGCACTGCTATCATGTCACCCAGCTGTAGCACAGCAGTGTGGTACTAAAAAGCCTGCTGTGATAGCACAATTGCTATGACAAGTTACGGAAAACCCTATGTGTATTGTTAGTCCTGAACTGACACCACCAGTAGGGGCCCTAATATATACCTCATTCTAGAAATGTGGCATGCCTAATGTTATAAGGTCATCAAAAATCACATCCAATATTCTCTGAGAAAAGCCATAACTACTGCAATCATAAGGAGTACCTTTCCATCCTGCATTTGGGAAATCAGTGATGACACTGTGTAATTTATGCGTGCTGACACTGGACACACTTACCATGCTGTTATGGTTTGAGAAACCCACAACAATTTATTGTCATTTAGACAATTATTCTGTCACCTGATGACCCTCCCCACCCAGGAAGGGGAATCGGGGAAAAACAAGGAAACATGAGAGTTGAAATGTAAATAGATTTAATAGGATGACTAAATAATTAACATTAATAATACTAAAGAACCAGTATTGATCCCAATACCAATATAAAATATACAAAGATTATACTTAGCCATTTCTATCAGTAGGAAGCTGTGCACTTCCAGCAGTGGACAGCAAATGTTGGACACTGCCAGCACTATGGCTTTGGGAGGAAGGGAAGGGGTCAGGGGTCCAGCACCCCTGGAAGAAGTTATCTGTATCCCAGACATCAAGGAACAGAGAGCACTTCACAGCAAACTTTCTAATTTTTATTAAATGTGACATTCATGGTATGAAATAATCCTGTTGGCCAGCTTGGGTTAACTGCCCTGGTCTCTCTGCTCCTCATCCATGCACCTGATGAGCTCGAAAACACTGAGACCTTGAAACCCATACACCATAGCTGGCTATAAAGTAAATATATTCACAAATTCAGACACTAGAGTCTTCTAAAAGTTCAGTTTTTGCAAGCATTAGAAGAGAAATTAGTCCTGTGTTGCTCAAACTGGGACACATGCGTATTATGTCCGTGTGTTTCAGAAGCTGGGCATTTTCCTTCAGAAACTTGTGAATACCCTTTTCCAACCATGTTGATGATATCAGTGAAACAAAAGAATATATAGATTTCAGCACACATCATATGCTGACTACTGCATCCCCAATGAATAATAGTTCAGGTAGAGCCCAGTTCCAGCCAGTTATCCATGGATTTTCACACAATTTCATCCCTCTTCTACCAGTGAGGCAACAGTTATGACACACTGAGGGGAGTCCAAGAGCTAACTTCTATGGGTGTTGCCAGGGATCCTGCACTAGGATCAGATGGGCACAGTCAGAAAAGTCCAAAAAGATCAATATTATGTGATCTCACAGTGAAATTATATGAATGCAAGCCCTCAGATCACATAGTCTCAGCAAAGGGGATGAATTTTGTACCAGATTATAAAATAGTATAATATTTGGCAGATACAGTCATTCATTATCTGATCATACTCTGTCCCTGCTACTATCAAACACATACATCATGATAGCTATCTTTTACTGTTGCATTGACAATTTTCATGAAGAAAAACAGTGAAGGCTTTAATAACCTGCCATAGCAATGGTCAAATTATGAAATTCTTAGTCAGTTCAGTCGAAAGCCTACCGCTTTTTGTGAAGAGCTCTCCTGTTTTCATCCTTAACAATACGTTAAAAAGGAGTAAGAAATGGTTAGAACCTTTCCTACGGCATTTTAAATAGAAAGTGAAGCTTTCTTTTAAATTTTCTGTGTCTGCTGATTGTTTACTTCATTGAGGCATAGTACAATTTTTAGCAATGGTGACATATAACCCGGTTTTCTAGGAATACTTTGGATTTGCCATATAATCTCAGTGTCCTTGGATATTTGATGGGAAGAAATGGCATGATGGCCTTTTTTTTTCTTCCAATTGTTTTTGCCTTACTGCTGTGGCAGAAGCTGTTAGACCCATTAAACCAATAATGAGAAATATACTTTCCATCAGCCTGTAAATGTGAAAAGAAAACCTTCCCAATTAGTGTTCAAATTCACTGTCTTCCTTTGCTTTAACCTCATTTCCTTAGTACTCTAGTCTTTTTCTGGCGTGCAGTGTATTTTTCTGGCACATTCCCAGCTAGGAGGGACTGCTTGTGGCTCACCCTGGCCTTCTTTCTTGTTCAGTGTTTTTCTCAACAATTTTCCTTTGATTGCAGCCAGTAATCAGCCAGCAGCAACCTGCTTCGGTCCGTTCCCCTAGTTCCCCTTTCACTGCCTATCCCTATTATGTTGCCAAAGAACTTTTAGAATAAAAAAGTTACATTATTGTTCACGCTTCTTTCATGTTCTACTCAATAGCTGTTTTCTGTCACTAGGATAGTTTGCTACTGCAGTACTTAGGACCCAAAAGTAAATGCTGTAGTTTGATAACACACAAAAAGCATAATAAAAATATGTAAGAAAAATCTTTACTTTGTTTAGAGGATCTAATTTTTATTTAAAAAATATATTATTCTCTGGTGAACATATTTTTTTCACTGTTAACGAAAGGTATGGCAGGGAGGTTAGAACTAGATGATCTTTAAGGTCCCTTCCAATCCAATCAGTTCTATGATTCTATGATTCTACTTGTGTTCATTTTGTACCTTTCATCTCACAGTGAGTAGGCAGCAGTATAGACACATCTGATGAGATTCAGCTTACCTAACTTTAGACCTCAGAAATGTAGTTAACTAAATCTAAGGTAGCCCTTCACAGCTCCCATTAAAGTCTTTGGTGAGAAATAAGCATTTCTGGGGCATGACTCATCTGTGTTATTTTAGACTTTTCCTCTGGGATAAGGTGAATCATACCTAAGTGGCTCTTTCTCTGCGTTGATTATAAAGGACGCTTAAGGTGACTGGCTCAGTCAAATCCCATCTCTCCTGTCCACATTGAGCTTCATGGGTGATTGGCATGATTGCAATTCAGCACTTACTCAACATCTAAACTTGGCATTTGACTGCTGGCTTCTGAAATGAAAGAGCAAAGGAAAGTTTTGCTTTCTCCTTTTGTTTCTGAATACACAGATGAGACAATTAGCTCTAATATGGGCAATTATATATTTAAACATAAATTATAAGCTCTTTTAGGTGGATTAGGCAGCTATACATCTTTCAGGAACCATAGAGAGGTGCTAATGATAATTAGCTTTGATGATCAAATCACGTATTTGTAGGTCTAAATGTTATAATTGTAAATGCACTAAATGCTTTCCCTTGAAGAGGATAACAGAAGCCTTGTCAGATGCAGTGAAAGAAAACAAGGGACTATTTTGAGGGTATTTGGTAGGGATCATAGGAAAAAAGACATTTCCTGCTAGCCCAAAGGTAGGGTTTGCACCCAGGAAGAAATTACTGGAAAAGTCTGATAAAGAGAGTTCTGAAACAATCTTGTTTTTTCCAGTGAAATTTAATGGCAGTTTGAGCTTCGAGAAAGCAAGCAGACAGGAAATGCCTGTAGTCCATCTGCTGCTTTTAAGCAGCAAAGGATGTAAGAGTGAATTATATTTTCTTTAGTACAGACACCCAACAAGCGCCTTTAGCAAAGTTTCACCTGCTTTGGAGCTGAAAGAAAACGTCATCCACATTTCTGTGAAGTAAAGTATTTGTGTGCAATCATGGAGTCTTTCTGTTTAAGGGCAAACCATAAATGGACGGAGCGTCTTCCAAATTGTATGTGAATACCATTAGCTCAGAGACTGCTGTGACAGTCTTCTTGAAGCACAAAGACCATATGTGGTGGGTTGACCCTGGCTGGATGCCAGGTGCCCACAAAAGCTGCCCCTCCTCAGCTGGACAGGGGAGAGAAAATACAACGAAAGGCTCATGGGTCAAGATAAGAACAAGAGGATGACCAAGAGGTCATTTGTCATTTACTGTCACAGGCAAAACAGACTCAACTTGGGGAAATTAGTTTAATTTATTAGCAAACAAATCAGAGAAGTATAATGAGAAAATGAAACCTAAATCTTAAAACACCTTCCCCTGATACCTCCCTTCTTCCTGGACTTAACTTCATTCCTGACTTTCTCTACCTCCTGCACTCCAATGGCACAGGGGGATGGAGAATGAGGGTTGTGGTCAGTTCATCACATGTTGTCCCTGCCACTCCTTCCTCCTCACGGGGAGGATTTCTCACACTCTTCCCCTGCTCCAGCATGGGGTCCCTCCCATGGGAGACAGTCCTGCATGAACTTCTCTAATGTGAGTCCTTCCCACAGGCTGCAGTCTTTCAGGAACAGACTGCTCCAGTGTGAGTCCCCCACTGGGTCACAAGCCCTGCCTGGCTCACCATGGTCTTCATCACTGGCTGCAGGGGAATCTCTGCTCTGGTACCTGGAGCACCTGCTCCACCTTTTTCTTCACTGACTTTGGTGTTTGCAGAGTTGTTTCTCTCATGTACGTTTGCTCTTCTCTTTGACTGCAGTTGCTCTTGTGCAGTTTTTATCCCCCCTTCTTAAATATGTTTGCACAGAGGTGCTACCACTGTCACTGATGGGCTCAGCCTTGGCCAGTGGCAGGTCTTGGAGCCAGCTGGCATTGGCTCTATTAGACATAGGGGAAGCTTCTAGCAGCTTCTCACAGAAGCCACCCCTGTAGCACCCCACACTGCCAAAACCTTGCTATGCAAACCCAATACACCATATCAGAGAACTTCACAGTAGAGAGGACATATCAGGGCTCAGTATATCCTGTAAATGTTTCTCAAAATGCTTGAAAAATCTTCTTGGAGCAGAACAGTCCCAAATCTAGAGGGTTTATTACAAAGTCTCCTGGCTCTAGGCACTGATGTTCTGGTCAGTTTACTGAAAGAAACTCATCTCTCCACATAGGCAGGTTATAGATGTGTCAAACTCATTCAGCAAAGGATCTGTCTCACTGAAAGTGCCTGCAGTTGTCCCACATGGGCGTAAGTCCCTGTTCTGGTGTTGCCATCTTCAACATGTGTACATGTGTATAAAACAGTGACACTTCGTGGGGGCCTAAATTCTCCTTCACCTGGTCAAGTACATTTCTTCTGTGGATAGCCCTACTGGGAAAACTAAGGCACCTAAGACTCATCACCTTAGGAGTACTACTGTTTTGCCTCCATACTGCTTCTCCTGCCTCCAATTCCCTCTCCACTAATTTTCACTAATTTCTTCAAAGACAAGACTTAAGAAAGGTACTACAGCTACTCCTTTGCCCTTGTCTCTCTTTTTGCTACTCCTTCTGTGTTTCCTCTGGTCAGAAATATAGACCTCTTTTCTGCTTTTCTCCATTTTGCTTCCATGTTGTCTCCCAGTGTCTTGCACTGCATCTGTTTGCTGAGAGTATTTCCCCATTTTCCACACTTAAGAAGCCCACCCACAACCCTCATGTACCTTTCTAACCCCTTTCCAGTCCTTCCTTTCTCTCAGTTTCTAAGCTTGTTGTTATTCTAAACTCTTGTCTGACTTCGTCCCATCTCTAATCTCTCCTCCATCCCTGACGTAACTGAAAAGCTTCTCTCAGCAAGGCTTTTGGTGACTGCAACTGCATCTCAGATCCAGAACAGGGGGCTTTTTCAATTTACCAGGTACCTGCAGCATGTTTAATCAGGCTTTTCTACCTGAATTCTTGCCCTTCCAGGGTCTCTGTTCTCTCTGGGCTTCTCTCCTGACTATCTAATCATGTTTTCTGGGGGACAATTCCTTTAACCTCCTCTGGCTTTTTGTTGTGCCAGACTGGCCACTGAGGTGAACGACAGA
The DNA here is from genome assembly GCA_013398295.1 of Chionis minor. Taxonomy (NCBI): domain Eukaryota; kingdom Metazoa; phylum Chordata; class Aves; order Charadriiformes; family Chionidae; genus Chionis; species Chionis minor. The sequence continues at coordinate 854,059 of VZSF01010126.1, read as the reverse complement.
TGGTCTCCCCCACCTCTCTCTTCAAGGAGAGGAGGGAGACAGAGAAAGACACTTACGAGTTTAGAAGGAACTAAACTACTTCAATGAAATATTAATAATAGAATAAAAAGAAAATAATGAAATATATACAAAACCCTATCAAGTTCCAAGCATGATGATCATGTCACCCGCAAGCACTGGAGAAGTCCAAGACTGGACTCAGCAATAGATGGGAACTGGATTCCAGTTCTGGATTCAGGATCGGGATCAAAGGCAGATGAACAGACCGAGTCCTTTGTGGACACTGACCATTGAATAAAGAGAGCTGACCCTTTGATTCCTCAGCTTTTATACTGAGCATGAGGCAGATGGGATGGAATACCCTGTTGGTCAGTTTTGGGTCACCTGTCCTGACCACTCCTCCTGCAGGTGTGATCCCTCTGTGCTTTTCCACTTCTGACCGTCCAATGGGGTAAATAACAAAGTTAGTTGACCTTGGTTGTTATGGCAATAAGTATAAGCAAGAGCCTCTCTGCACACCATTCCTTGGCATGAACTATAAACGTGGGTCATCACTTGGAGAGTGAACAATTTTTGCAAAATATGATGTTAATTTCAGCAGTTAAAGAGGCTTAGCTAAAAAGTAAAATTACTAAAACAGAAAATTGGTTCTGTTTTATATTAAACTAGGACACTTTTTTGATAGCTGTTTTATGTCCCTATCTACATGCATTGTTTTTGTATAATTTTGTCAGAAAACAAACTCAGCTCGTGTCTCTAAGAAGACACAGACAGAGAAACAGATTTTATCTTGTCCAGACTAAAATCCTGGTTTCTCTCTTTGGTATCCGCTTCTGAATGTTCAATGATCCACTCTACTTAGCTGTGACTAAAGGCAAACTCATTTTCTCTGGGCCACTTGGCAGATTTGTGTCCTGTTTGTTCAGTCTTCAGTCAGTGGGGTTACAGCCGATGACTGGAGTGCTGCAGCAGTGTGACAATTCAAATAGCAAGTAACTGTAGAGTTGAACTAGATGGAAATAAGTGAATATTACAAAGAATGTCACGTTACCTGGGAGTACACTTAGATAAAGGATATTTATTGATATTAAAATATCTGCATTTGAGTCAATTATTCCATCTAGCTGAGCTGACATCTTTCGAACTTCAAAAAAGAGTTTAAAGAGAATAGGCGATGAGAGATGAAAACATTTTACGCAAACATTGACCAACAGTATTGGATAACATGCATAATAGCTTTTGAATATAGCTTGGAAACCAAACAAGAGTGTTGGTCAAACTGAATTGCTATTTAGTTTTTCATTGCAAAATCAGTAACATGAAAACATTTGCACATGATCAAATAATTGTGAGGGGATAAAACAACATATGAGCTTGCAAGGATTGTGTTGGTGGATTGAAACTGGCTGACATGTAGATCTCAGAGGACTGTGATCAGTGGGGCGAAGTCTAGTTGGAGGCCTGTAACTACTGGTGTTCCTCAGAGGTCAGTGCTGGGTCCAGTCCTGTTCAATGTATTCATCAATGACCTGGATGAAGGGATGGAGCGTACCCTCAGCAAATTTGCTGATGACATGAAACTGGGAGGGGTGGCTGACACACCGGAAGGCTGTGCCGCCATTCAGTGAGACCTGGACAGGCAGGAGAGTTGGTCAGGGAAAAACTTTATGAAATCTAACAAGGGCAAGTGTAGGGTCCTGCACCTGGGGAGGAATAACCCCATGCAGCAGTACAGGTTAGGGGCTGCTACTGGAAAGCAGCTGTGCAGAGAGGGACCTGGGAGTCCTGGTGGACAACCATGAGCCAGCAATGTGCCCTTGTGGCCAAGAAGGCCAATGGCATCCTGGGGTGCATCAAGAGTGTAGCCAGCAGGTCACATCAAGGGAGTGTGGCTCCCCAGTTTAAGAGGGACAGGGAACTGCTGGAGAGGGCACAGGGAAGGGCCACAAAGATGATTAGGGAGTTGGAGCATCTTTCTTATGAGGAAAAGCTAAGGAAATTGGGTCTTCTTAGTCTAGAGAAGAGAAGACTGAGGAGGGATCTCATAAACACTTCCAAATACTTAAAGGGAGGGTCCCAGGAAGAGGGGTGTAGTCTTTTTTCAGTGGTGCCCAGTGATAGGACAAGAGGTAACTGGCACAAATTTGAATATGGGAAGTTCCATCTGAACATGAGGAGAAACTTCCTTCCTTTGAGGGTGGCAGGCTGCCCAGAGAGGTGGTGGAGTCTCTGACACTGGAGACATTCCAAACCCACCTGGACACCACCCTGTGCAACCTGCTGTAGGTGGACCTGCTCTGGCAAGGGGGTTGGACTAGGTGATCTCCAGAGGTCCCTTCCAACCCCAACATCCTGTGATTCTATGATTCTGAGTTGGATAAACCATGGCTTTATTGGTCTCTATTGATCCTTCCTCTTTTCACTTACTTAATACTCCATGAAAATGTTCACAGATTGGCGTCTGTGTTATCTTAAGAAGTTAGAAACAAGACTGAAAGGCTTGTGTCCATATTCACACATGCAGGAAAGTACTGGAAGAACTGCATTATTCCATTTTACTCTGCTGTGAGGCTCTATTATTCACCTTGTAAGAATAGCTTCTCTTTAATGTCCCATGTGTAGAAAAATGACAGTTTTATCTTCATTGCCACCTTTTGATTTCCCATGTGTGCTGGTAACAGTTGTTGGGTGAGGGAATACCAACTGGTTTGATGTTAAGAAAGAAAAACTTCCACTATTTCACATTTAATAAAGTACATCAGGTTTTTTATAGATTGTCTGTCGGTTTCTCAAGCCTTGTTATGTAAGAAGACACAACACTGTTGCTTGAATTTCTACAGCTGCTGGCTTCTGTCTTCAAAGGGATGGATTCACTTATATCTGGGGCACTTCTACTTGGATAATGTAACTCAGTGTAGTAACGTAGAAAAGCAAACTTCCATGTCAATGGTTTGAAATTAGAAACATAGAATCATAGTATCATTTAGATTGGAAAAGACCTTTAAAATCATTGAGTACAACTATGAACCTAACACTGCCAAGTCCACCACTAAACCCTGACCCTACACACAACATCTACATGCCTTTTAAACACATGCAGAGATGTATTTAAAACCACTTCTCTGGGCAGCCTGTTCCAATGCTGTTCCAACGCTGTTCCAACCCTTTTGGTGAGGAAATTTTTCCTAATATCCATCCTAAACCTCCCCTCGCACAACTTGAAATTTCCTCTTCTTCTATAATTTGTTACTGGGGAGAAGAGATTGACGCCCACCTTGCTACAACCTTCTTTCAGGTAGTTGTAGAGCGCGATAAGTCTCAGCCTACTTTTCTCCAGGCTAAACAGCCCGAGTTCCCTCAAGACCCCTCACCGGCTTTGTTGCCTTTCTCCGGACACGCTCCAGCACCTCAATGTCCCTCCTGTAGTGAGGGGCCCAAAACTGAACACAGTACTTGAGGTGGGGCCTCACCAGTGCCGAGTACAGGGGGGACAGTCACTTCCCCATTCCTGCTCACCACACTATTCCTGATACAAGCCAGGATGCTGTTGGCCTTCTTGGCCACCTGGGCACGCTGTTGGCTGATATTCAGCTGACTGTTGACCAACACCCTCAAGTGCTTTTCTGCCAGGCAGCTTTCCAGCCATTCTTCCCCAAGCCTGTAGTGCTGCATGGGGTTGTTGTGATCCAAGTGCAGGACCTGGCACTTGGCCTCGTTGAACCTCATACAGTTGGCTTCAGCCCGTTGATCCAGCCCGTCCAGATCCCTCTGTAGAGCCTTCCTACCCTGAAGCAGATGAAGACTCCCACCTAACTTGGTCTCATCTGCAAACTTACTGAGGGTGCACTCGATCTCCTTGTCCAGGTCATTGATAAAGATATTAAACAGAACTGGCCCCAGTAATGAGCCCTGGGGAACACCACTTGTGACTGGCCTCCAACCGGCTTTAACTCCATTCACCACAACTCTTTGGGCACAGCCATGCAACCAGTCTTTAACTCAGTGAAAAGTATGCCTGAGTAGCCAGTTTCTCCAGGAGAATGCTGTGGGAAATTGTGTGAAAGGCTTTACTAAACTCTAGGTAAACAGCATCTACAGCCTTTTCCTCATCCAGTAAGAGGGTCACCTTGTCATAGGAGATCAAGTTGGTCAAGCAGGACCTGCCTTTCATGAACCCATGCCGAGTGGGCCCCATCACCTGGCTATGCTCTTAAGTTGTTTATTCATTAGAAAAGTAATAAGCCCATTTGGTAGCGAGTACTTTGTCTGACTATTAAACTGTGGATATAAAAGAAAATAGCACTTATGCTTAATCGCGTGTTTCAAACTAGTTTTTATAACATACCATTTTTAATATCACTCAATAGTGTACACTATTACTGTCCTTTGAGGAACTGGAAATCCTTGTTTCTCTGATTCAAAGCATGTGGAAACCTTTATCTGGAATAATCTAATAAATGAGGTTTTAAAAAATTCTATTGCTTTCAATTAACTTGATGTCATAATCCATTTCTGTATTCAGGAAAAGCTCGGTTCTTTGTATTAAGATTTTGAGGTAATGCTCTCAGTGCCAAAACTTCAGCTATAGTAAATTATGAGGTTTGAAGGAATTATGCAGATACTTACCATTTGAGGGTCTAGCTTTTGGCTTCCATCTTATAGAGTCATTGTTTTTTGTGGGCTTCCTGGCATTCACCTTAATCAAGAACTTATGCGGAATGAAAACACTCAGATGATCTTATATCTGTGCTTATAAGGATTTCACCAATGTAGTTTAATGTCTGTAGTAAATATCTTTAGTCTAATAATGTCAAATGATTCAATTAATACATGTTGGTAAAAAGGGAGGCAAAACTTGTAAAATTGTACATATCTGTGGCAAGATCTTTAGCTGATGTAGTTCACACTGTCCCCCACTAATGTTAACCAATTGTAGACCATCTGAAGATCCAAATGCTAATATTACATTTATGTAGAAATTGAAAATAAATCTGCCACAAATGTTTTTGAACATCATGCAAGTACAGTACATCCGTAGTTGTTATGCTTTTCAGGGGTTTTGTGTTCTAATCAGTTCGTTGGAGTGATTAATATAACAGTCTAAAGCTGCAAGGCCCAGAGGAAATATCCTTTTAGCATTTCGCTCTTGACTTACATCAGCCTTTATCTCTCAAGGTCCTAAATGTAGAACAATTTTCTTGTGAAATCAAGCAAAATCATGGCAGAATCATCAGGCCTCATATGTGGGGCTTTTTTGATCTGGTAGTGATATTTTGAAGAGCTGGTAACCATAGCAACAAAATAGGTTTTAAAGGCTGCAAACAGTTCAATGGACTGTTGAACTGACAAAATGGCATGCTGCAGACAAAACGGCAAAATGAATTGTATGCCTTTTGGGACTGCTACATGAAGGGATAGGCTCTTTTGTTTGAGACACTTTTGACCTTGAATACAGATTTTTTATTTTTTATTTTCCCCAGATTTGGGTATAGAATTAAACGTCTCTACATACTAAAATAAATGCTACTGAAAATGGCTTCGCAGATGGTGAGTCCTAGTTTTTTACCACTGCAATCTCTGCCATGAATGTGTTTGAGCTGCCATGGACAACATGTCCAAACTGGGTGCTGTGGGGTGCTAGAGGGCCACAACAAGGACAGGGTTCTGTCCCACCTGGCAATAACACTACAAGCAAGGTGCCCTGGGAGTTGTCCCTGGGTTGTGCTGGTGAGCTCAGTACATGTCAGAGCACCATAAGCGTGGGGCAAGGCAGCTTGGGTGCTGTCATAGAGCCAGGACAGAGGGCAGTGTGACAGTCTTGAGGTCCTCAGTAGCTGGGGTGGGGGACCAGAGACCCAGGACGGTGCTGCTGACCCTCCTCCTGAAAGGCTCAGTTAGGGACATCCAACACGCCTTGTACTCTTTGGTTGGGTGTTACTGGAGGAGCTGAGTACAATCTTTTTTTTTTTTTTTTTTTTTTTTCCTTCTAAAATACATTCAACTGTATTATAAATGTAGGTGATCAATTAAAAACCTACCTCCTTGAGTGAGCATGATCCTGGGATTTTCTGGTCTGCAAATCTCTGTGATTGCTTTTTTTACTCGTCAGTATTTCAGGGAAGGTTGTGAGTCTACTATACTTTTTTCTAATTCTTTGTCCTGGCTAATATTTTTTTTTTCCCTAATCTCCTAACTAAAATCCAGTATTTTCACTATATTTTTCTTTTCCTTTCTGGAGGATTAACTCCTCCTTTCTGAAACTGGTTCATCAGTGAAGGCTGTTCTGGGAGCACAGATGAGGGTTTATATTTTAGGCTGCTGAGCCTCCTTAGTTTCCAGAGAAATAGCCTGTGGTAAGTGTAGTGTTACAATCAGAAGATTTTTAATAAAAATCTGTTGGGTTCATTGCTTTTATCCCCATAAGGAAACTCACTTTCTTTCTTTTATTTTATATCTCAGGCTAAGGATTGGATCACATCCACTTCCAGCCTGCAGAAATTGAAAGGGAGGTAGAGGTGCAAGGAAATTAATATTATAGCTACATCATCAATTAATCCTCTTGAGCTTTTCTTAAGTCCACTCTTCCCCTGTAGAGATTTTTACTTGGAAGCATTCACGGAGAGGCAGGTTTGGACTGATCTCTGAAACATTCTTAGAGGTAAACAAGAAGGAATAAGTGGAGAAAAGAAGAAACAAGGATGAATGTTATTCAAACATCACCAAGAAGTTCTGGTCTAAGATGGTAAGTTAGAGAAGGCATCTATAAGTACTTCAAGTCAGAGGAATACAGAGTCCTAATCCAACTATTTCCCTTGAGTTCTTCAATTCATTGGTTTATTTAAATAGGAAATTGAAATAGTCTGCATGTGTGTGTGTGTGTGTGCATACCTTTATATTTGGAGTTGTCCAAATAGTAGAAAACTGTGGGTAAGTAACTCAGTCACTGAACTATAGGACAAAATCCTTTAAAACATACCTATAATATTACAGAAGTAGTAAAAAATGTCTTTTTTACTTGTCCAACTCCATCACACATACTCGTGTGTGTGTGTGTGTATATATAAACATATAGCTGCAGGTAGTTTTGTTTGAGTTCAGGGTCAAGTTCCCCAAGCCAAGTGACTCTGTGTCCATAAAGTCTCCAAAGGTTTGTGCCAGGACCCCTCCTTCCTTCCTTCCTTCCCTGTAGCCCACTGCTTATGCTTCCCCAGGGGTGCATGCCCTACTCCAAACTCTGGACATGAGTGCACTCATAGTCTTGGTGTTCAGCTGAAAAATTTTTGAGCTGGAGCATAAACTTGAGACCCACGCTAAGAACATGACATAGCAGCAAATGCAATCTCTGCAAATACGTTCCAGTTGCATTCACAACATCACAATTCTTTTGTACTTGTCTACTCCTTTAGCTTCAACTCTGTCAGCAATTGCTTTATAGCAGCCTTTTCCCATGCAGCCTGCTCCTTACACAATGCTCTGGTGTCTTGATTGTACTGAGGGAGTTAGGACTGTTCTCAGAAGATAGATCAATTGCCTGTCACCTATTCATAATTAGTTCTTGAGGTCACAACAACCGCCTGTGAGTATACAGAGAGTGCTAGCGGGCATAAATAAGAGGTGGGTTGTAACAGTCACTGGCAAAGCAATACATCTCTCTGGTCTGGTGTCAGAAAGTGGATCTTTCATTACAATCTGAAGAAACTCCTGCAAAATTGTGTGGAGAAAAATTGAGGGTATAGCAAGGCGAATGTATGCAGCAGTACCAGATGGACATATGTATTACTCAGAATTCCTGTTTTTAAAATATAACAAAACAGGCAGCTTGTCTTTTGTACATTGCAAACAGTTTGCTTCCAACCTGTTCTGAGCTTCCCTGTCAGTACCAACTGGCAGTAGAAGTCACCTCACTTAACTTGAAACCCATAACGGTTAGGCATGAAGTTTAAGCTGGCTCAAGATCAGGCTTGGCTCCTAAGGACACTCTAAGTACCTCAGCAGAGGAAGCTTCATCTTGACTTTTCCAGAGAGCTCTCTTAAAAAGGGATGGCTTTCTATACTGAATCACCTCTTTCTCTTTGCTGAACATATAGGGAATCTAAACACTGGCTTAAGGTTTAAACATTGGTTTAAGGTTAAACTAATTTTTAGATAGCTGATAACAGAGAAGGGGAATCCTTTCTTAAAGACCTGTGTGAAGCCTCCCGTGCATTATTGTTCTCATCTAGAGCTTGCAGTCAGCAAAGTCAGAGCTTAACTGTTCTGTATCTTTTTAAAAAGCGTGTAGCTATCTTATTTATTTGGGGATCATACCTGTTTAAAAGCCATGTCCTGTACTCTTGTGTATCTGTTTTGCACCAGCAGGTGCTGGTCCATTATGATCCCAGTAAGAAAGGCACTCGGACTCCGTGAGATATCACGTAAAATGTTATTTATTAATGTTAATGCTGTAAGGAGACAATAGTATAGATAATCTTACATGCCTGTAGATGCTGTGAACACCAGTTTGTGCAGCACTGAAGGGGCCTCTGATCCACATGCAGGACGCGGTGCAGACCTTGTCCGTGGAAGAGGTTGTCCCATTTTGATCATTTGAGCTATTACATAATTTTCTTACAAGAAAACAACTCTGTTCATCATTTCTACTGTCAAACTTGGGAACTTCTTGCTCTGCTTTTATATAAAGACAAGGGCAGGTTGGTGGCATAATCCCTGGTACCAAGTGGAAGTTATCTGCAGGCTCCTCTGTTAGAGCAAGCTGGATGACTTTATCCTGCAGCCAAGAGATTTGTGCAGCACAACACTGCCTGAAGGCCAGGCTGGCCTTGCAGAACAGTGCAGCACAGCACAGCACAACATGGGCCTCGACCTGCTCAGCCTGTTATGTGGATTACTAGCTGCTACATGTGCAATGGTCTTCCAGTCAGGACCACAATAATATCTTCAGAGCATCTTCTGCAGAGCTCATGCAAGCAGTATCTGTATCTGATTTTTGCAGAAGCTTTGTGAAGTTTATTGACTGTGCATGCATGTTATTACAGGGAATTTCTGCTAAAATTCCTTTATCTTCTACTGTATATCTTAGGCTCTTTGTTGAACAGCTGCCCTTCTGCAACAACCTGGTGCACACTACAGTTCTGAGGTATTAGCAAAGCCCGACATGTGGTGCCTTTGTGAAGGAAGCTTAAAACATGGCAATATGGAATTGACAGCTGGGACTGATGCATAGAGCAGAGGTCCAGGCTGCTTGTTTTAGCCCGACATAAGAAAGGTATGTTCTAACTAAGCTTTGTGTCAGAGTTACTGCCAGGAAATGAGTTCTGAACTGAACTGTGTACTTCTGTTTTTATGAGAGTCTCAGTGTGACTTTGAGTCAAACTGACATCTCTTCCTGGAAGGCAGGTTCTATTTAAGATGCTTTTGTGTCTCACGCACTCCAAATTACAGATGTGCACCCTTAAAGGTTGTGAATGAATGGCTCTGTGACTTTTGAAATGCTACTTTCCCACCTCACTACTTCAATGAGCTAGTAGTTTTGCTCCCAGTGAAAGATCAGATAGTATTGTTGAACATGATAGTATTTGTACCTTGGAGACAATCATTATGGCAGATGCTGAACAAACATACAGATATTGCCTGTTCCAAAGTGTACTGCTATTGTATTTAGTTAGGATACAGAAATTCTTCTGAAAGGACAAGCTTTTTCTCTTACAGATTCTTATTGTCTGAAGACCTGCTTTTTGGAAGAGCAACTTGAAGAAAAACAATCTGAGGGCCTCAGGGTATTTCTAATTGTAGACAAAGCTGTTTCTCCTCACCATGGAGCAAACACGAAGGCCACGTAAGTGGCCTCTGGAGGGCTCTCATGAGACTGATCATGGAGAAAGGCCAGGAAACGCTGCAGCTGGAGACCTCTACTTGTTACCTAGACTCCTGTCAAGGAGAAGACAGTGCTGTACCTATATTTTCCAGAAGATGTAGCATCCTCTAGAAAAGTGTGATGTCTGGGATTCCAGCAAGAATGTCAAGTTAGTCCTAAGTAAAACTGAAAAAAATCAGCTGCATATTAAGTCGTGTCTTCAGAATTTGGGGTCCCATTATTGCATGTTTGCAGCGGGAGCATGCTTCTGAGGACACCACACAGCGTTTTGTTGGTGGCTTGACGGATTGCTAAAAATAGGAAGAAGATTCAGCAGAGATCAAATAGATTGAATTAGAGTTGAAAGGTTCCGGCAGTATTGGTAGAGGCCTGGACAGTGTCATCTTATGAAATCAGAAAGTCCAGGGTACAGTACAGCCATGCATGTTTGCATGGAAGATTGTTAACCACTCACAATGTGGTTTGTATGGTCAAAGCACTTGCCTTTTGATCTGAGATGACCTGCCTGTAACACTCTATTTAAGCTGAAGGTTCAGAGCCAGAGTCATAGAATCACAGAATCATAGAATACCAGGTTAGAAGGGACCTCAAGGATCATCCGGTCCAATCTTTCTTGGCAAAAGCACTGTCTAGACAAATTGGCCGAGCATCCTGTCCAGTTGAATCCTAAAAGTGTCCAATGTTGGGGAATCCACCGCTTCCCTGGGGAGATTATTCCAATGGCTGATTGTTATCATTGTGAAAATTTTTCCTCTTGTGCCCAATTGGAATCTCCCAAGAAGTAACTTCTACCCATTACCCCTTGTATTTTCCATGTGACTCCTTGTAAAAAGGGAGTCTCCATAGGAACCCATGCGCTTAGATGTAATTAAGTCATATTATGAGTCTTGCAAGTCAGTTTATGGGAAATAGATCAGGCTTTCTCTTCTCCTGTTAGACAGTTTTAATAGAAAAAGAAGACTAGGGTTTAAATGGTACCATTTATTTACTTGGAAGAGAATCTTCGTGCACCCAGCATGGCAAATGCACTAGCACAAAGGGATTTTAATTTGTTATTGGCTTAAGGCTAATTTCTCTTCTTCTAGGATCTCCCCTGCCAAGGCTTGTTAGTAATTAGAGGGCTGAGGTGAATACAGGTTTAGCGGGCCCATGCTCCTGAGTTGCTGGAGTGCAGTAGTCCATGCAAGGCCATAGCATGTGTAATTACTATTTTGCAGGTTTGTAGCTGAGGACTATGGCCTTTGCCTCAAAGCCCTGGGTATCACCTGCCCTTATAATTTGTTTGTGGTTTCTCATCTGGTAGGTATTTTTTTCCTGTCCTTGGCTTCAGATCCTTGATTGTACACTGGTAAACAGTTTTGGCTTGAAACGTTATGCTAAAGTATGTGTACTTCAGTCTCTTATAAGGCTGGCCAGAAAGCAAGCATGACTTTAGGGTTGCTGAAAGACAGATTGACAATTATTATGTAGGGAAACATTAGAGAGAACTCTAAGTTTTTGTTTTAGTTAAGATGATTCTTTTCTCTTTACTTTCAGCCATCTCTAGCTTGATGTGGGCTAATAAAGTTCACTCCCCAAAGTCACCTATTAATTTCTAATTATATTGCTTGGCAGAATCTCAGATATGTTGAGTCCTCTCTATGCTTTTTCTCTGCACTTGGTCATTCCCTCCTTTTCTCTATGCATTTATTGAATTACATTATTTTAAAGTAGTCTGCCTTTTTCCTAGCCTTATTGTCCAGATACTACAACCTCTTCTTCATACTGGGTTATGAACTTTCTTGCCACACTGATTCTACTTGATCAGTCAGTCAACATTTTTTTGGTTGTTTATGGAAGTTTCAAACCTTTTCAAGTGTTTCCAGTCTCTGAATCTTTCTTTTACAAGATCAAGGTCCTGAAATTTTGCATCTGGCTGTTTTCCATACAAATTGCCATCAAAGATCTTATTTCTATTCATTTTGATTAAGAAATACTAATTTTCAGCTTTAAATTGAGTACATGGGCAGATTGCTGAAGTAAACACATTAAAACACATAGCCAGAAGGCAAAGCCTTTAAATCATCCCCATTTGCTATAATTTCCTTTCCTTTTTTTTTTTTTTAAAAATTCTAACCCATTTATCCTATTATTCATTCCGATGTTGTGAAGGGAAGGGCAGAAGTCCATCATTTGGTTTGCTGTAGCTTGAATCTAACTCTAAAATACTGATTCATTGTACAAAGTATTGATTCAACCTTGATCTGGTCATTATAGAGCATTAGGCAGAGTCCTTGACTTGGTCACACCCAGCTATAAACTTGGTCTAGATGAATGCTAGGTGTTGCTCTTTGAAAACTCTTAATGCAAACTTAGTCTTAGAAAAGGGGCCAGTTAAATAATGTAATACATAGCAGATGGACTTCCTTAAATACAGAAGTCATTATTCTATGGACAATGCCTTTCAGAATTGAGGAAGGGTCTGTGAAAAGGAAACATTGGGGATTTCTTTGGCTATAGGATACTGAGAGCAACTAACCAGTTATAGTTTGAGAGTAAGTAATGTGAAATTGGATGAATTTTCTTTTTGAATTTGAAGTTTCCAAAACTTCAAAGAGGTCATTAGCTGTGACCAAGATTTTGGACAGAAAAATTATAGTCATTACTAGTGACACGCTTATTTAGCCTTATAACATAAAGAGAAAAAAGCTTTTAAGTCCTTGGAATAATTCAAATGGAATGAAGAAAAATGTTTTATATAACCAAGAATGAATTTGCTACTGCAAACACTAGCATTTATTATGGAAAATGCTTGGTACTTATGTATCGTGCAAATTTACAAGTGTACTTACAAATGCATGCACTCAGGTACAAGGCGTAAAAATAATAGTTGCAAACTTATGAAGATCAACTTTGATCAGACACCAGAACCGAGTAAAACGCTGTTAAAGTAAACCTTAATAAAAATAAACACCACCATTATCACCTGTGCTAGGATTTAATAAAATAAACCTAGATTTATATAATAGGCCTTTATTTTGGATACTAAAAAAATATTTGAACAAGAGACTATTTGACTGATTCTGTGACAACAGTAAAAATGTGCTATCAAAAGGAGCTTCCTGCTTCCAGACCTGGCTCACTGAAGTTCAAGTTGTACCTCTTTTCAGATAAGTATGTGTCACATATGTTTGTGGATGGCTATTTGTCACACAGCTTTTTGTTAGTTGAAACTGTTCATTAATGATACACAGTGCCTACAGAACATCTTTTTTATTGCTTTCAAATACCTGCATATTGAGCAAACTCAATTACATACACATCTTGGGTCTTCTTTTTACCTCACAAAGAATTTGGTAGGAAAATGCTGGAGTTAGCTAAAATGACCATTTTCTCTGATAGCATACTTATTTCTATGCACATTTAGATACCCACAGACTTCTGGAAATTACATGGTTGCTAAGGATATTTGGGAAAAGGCAGCTACCACATTTCCCCAGCTAGCTCACATTGCATTGTGTAACTGAGTGTCGTTAAAACACTGCCTATGCCTCTGCTGCTAATACTCTCATATCCTCAGGAGTAACTTTCTGTTGGGAACAGCAATACCGTGGTTTTTATATTGCTGTACTTCAGTCTGTGTGAATCTGATTGCTGGGTTGGCTCCTTCCTTGTGTAGGTTTGATTTCACACATCTGGATCTACCTGTACTGAATTATATAAAAGCTTTTCCTTGCAGAGTAATAAATGAATTTACCTCAGCGTGGTGAAGAAATAGAAATTTTCCTTCCTTCCTCCCACTTACTGCTGTGGCTTATTTGGAAACTCCAGACTCACAGAAATCTTATTTCGATTGTTTCAAACCTTTTCCACAATACATGTCATTAATTTATGTTATTGCCTTTTTGCCTGCATTCTATTTATTATAAGGGGCTGGCCTCAGTACGAACCTTGAGAGATTGCCACCCAGGAGCATTAAAGAGATTTAAATCCCTTAATGTTCTATGCTTTAAAAATTATTTTATGATATGGCAATTAAAGCTGACACGCTGCAACTCTTTAATCCTGAGTGGCTGCCTAGAGTAACAGGGTCCCATGGAGTGTGTTACAGGCATGGCTCAGCAGAAAATTGTCAGTATGTCCTATTTATAATCGTGCCCTTTCCCTATTCCCTGATAAATGCAACTTTCAAAAAACAAAGAAAACAATCCCGATTATTGCTGGGTTGAAATACACCATTTTGTTGGAGGAGGGAAGGTTATATGTGTTTTGGAAAAAAACCCCAATGGCCATCCAAAGCGGGCAATTCCTGCTGCAGGAAATGTAACTCCTGCTGATAGGGGGCTCTCCCTTCACAGACATTTTCCAGAGAAAGGGGTTGAAAGCTACAAACTCAGGCAGCACTGCTAGAGGTGTTGTGCTCAGTCTTAATGTTCAGACATCCTTTCTGACCTGTCTTTATAATCTGCTTGATCTGTTTGTAACCACGGTCACTGCATACTGGGTCTGGGAGGATGGATGGCAACTACAGCATTTGGGGGACAAGAGAAAACAGAACAGCTTCAGCACACTTGCTAACTTGTTCTCTACAACTTTGAAAATTGCTTGGTGTTTCTCCTGTACCACTCAACCTACAGCTCTGATTAAATGGAATAAAATTATGAAGGAAAATGTACTCTGGGCAAACCTGCATGCCAAATCCACCTTTAGTGGAAAGAGATGCAATTTCTCAGAAGTCAGGAGAGCTGCACCCTCGTACATTACAAGTATATTTGATGAGCTTGCATTCCCCTTCTGTTTAATCAAACAAATGGATTAAGAAGAAGCTTTACATGTAGGAAAAGGGGGAAGGCAGATGTGGTTCCTGTTAGTGCTCACTTGGGAAATGCCAGCCACTCCAAAGGTACCGTTCAGCCGTGGCCATTCTTGGCTTCTCTGTGGCCAACGAAAGTGACACAAACAGACACCCTTGCATATCTGAATATTGTCCATATATTTGCTCATATCCATTGCCTGAATTAAACTATAGCAATTGTCTTCAAGAAAACCTATATACAGCTAGGAGGTGAGCAACTGACAAAGTTAACAGTCTGAAGGAGACACAAATGAGTCTGCTTATTTCTAAAGCTCTTTCATATACTGTCTACTAACCTCTAAATGTTAAAGATTTATCATAGTTATAAATTCCAGCTCTCTTTAATCACCATCCAGGAATACTATAGCTATTGCAAAGTGGCATTAGCTGAGTCCTAAACAAACAGCTTTTTCAGAGATGGTCTTTGTAGGCAAAGCATATGTCTGGTTGCCCTTTTTTTTTTTTTTTTAATGGAAGTGCATATTTTGTATTCATTTTATGTATCTCTCATCTTTACCTTGCCTCATGCTGGAAGACTCTTTAACGAAACAATCTAAAAATCTATCTATATAGTAAGAACCAACAGCTCACTGTGAATTGCAGGATATGTATATATCTTCGGTTCATCTCATGCCCTGGATAATGCAGGGGTATGGCTTTATTCTCTTCATAGACAGAATGTCCTTTCAGAAAGCACTTCGTTGATAGAAAAAATTGTTCCTCTTTTTTGAAATGTAAGAGAACTAAAAAATTTTACATTTCCTGTGCTGCTGGCATCTCTTCTGGTGTCTGGGGGAACAGCTGATGATTAGCATGCCTATCTTGCACCTTATCTGTGGCTCCAGTGGAATGTTGCAAGTCCGAAGCAGAAATCTTGAGTTTTGCAGTTGGAGAAAACACGACAGTCACTCACAGATTGAGATAAGTGTCACCGATGTGAATAATAAAAAAGTCCACATCACATCTAGCCTTTTTCCTCAAGCCAGAGATACCCTGTCAGATATGCTGCCTCAGACACTGATCTCATAGTATCACACAGCTAAAGCAAAGATTGCATTTGGTTACTGCTCCAATGTGGGACCTCATGGGTGAAAACCCACAGTAGTGTAGAAGAAGAGTCACCAGGTGTCACTACGCCTCCCAAATCAGCTGTGATCTGGGAAGAGTTCAAGGGAACGGACATGCCACAGGGGCAATTTCATTTGCAGCTCAGTAAGAAACCTGAACTGTCAGGGCAGAGATCTGCATTAAAATATAGTCTTTAGTAAAACCTGTTTAAGAGGTGATCTTTCAAGGTTCTGATTTCTGCAGCAGTTTGTAACTCCCCCTGTTATACCAGTGCAATCATTAGTGGGACTTGTATAAATTACATCAAGCAGTGATGCACAGGTAGGAATGAGAGGGCCAGGCAAGAACAGCTTAAAGAGATTTTGCAAACAGAGCTATTTCCCCCTCAGGGACTTGACCCTTGTGGGTATTATCTTTATCACGTTTTGCAAGAAGTAGCGAGATCTAATGGGAACAGAATTGGTCGCAGTGTACCCTCTTCTCCACAGAGAATACACTGAAGACTACAACTTTTTACAGGAAGAGTGAAATTCCATTTCCAAACATTTAATTAATTTCCTGAATTTAGACGTCTACTTTATGTCATTATTGTTTAGAGTAAAAATAAACACACAGGCACGCAACTGATGCACTCTAAAAAGTGGTGTGTGTTATTTATGTTCACTTGTTCGTTTTCTCACTCTCTGAACTCATAAATTCCTGTTTTGTTGATGTAAAGTAAACAAAAAAACTAACAAAAAACCACAATCAAGAGAGGATGAGTGGGGGCTGTGTGTATGTACTTTCACATCCCTTCCCTGCCATTCTTAAAGCCCCATGCTCAGCATACTCAACAGAAAGATGATTTGGATGTAAATACTCCAAGGCTAAGGAGGAAGCTCAACCAAGTGCTTACTCTCTCGGCAATTGCTCCATCAGTACAGCTGCAATAAGAATGAGAAATCATGACATTGTCTTCAGGGGTCACATTTCAAACATCTCAGTATTGCCATGGTTTCTGGTTTTAGCTGAGTTCAGAAGAGAACATCTTTTCTTGGTAGAATGTAAGTGCAATGAGTTGAATGAAATCACACAAAAGAGGGAATTTTACTCTGCAAGATTTTCTGCAAAAGACTGTTTCAAATATCTTGAACTGGCTTTTTTCTCATGTCTGCTTATTTTTGTAGCAATTAGTCTATTCTAAGTCCCCAAAAGGTGTAAGATTCTGGCCAAGGATTTTACTGAAATGCAGTGCAGGGGACAGCTACACTGAAGTAGCACCTATTTTGCAACAAATCTGGGTTTCTTTCTTAAAACAGTAGAAGAGAATAATACATTTAACGCGAAACAGCTGAGAAACTTCTCAACTTTATGTATCACCAATGTGAAGCCAAAGAATGCTTTTTGCATCCAATTTTCCAAATGTTACTATTTGCATGATTAATCCCTAGGCTAGTGTTACTAGAATGCTGACTGTAATAATTACAGAGCTGTACTACAGGTGAATCAACTAGGTGTACCAATTAATCTACCAGAAGGTATTCTTACATCAAAGGAGGGCTGCATCCTACCTTGAAGAAAAGAAGATATATTAATATTACTATTTTAATCAGACTAACAGTGTTAAAAATCTCTTTTCAAGGTTTCCTTGAACAGATCTGTGAATAGGTGATATATTTGAAGACTAAAATTTATGAGAACATTGGTGACCTACGCATACAAAGCTAAATAGCTATCACTAGAATAAGATATCTAGTATTTTCTGTTGTTCTCATGTTGGAACAAACCAAAACTAGACTTCCATGTTTCATTGCAAACTGTAATGTCATAACCTTGAGAAATATGCAAGGCCTCAGCAAATCAATCAGCAGAATTATACTCTTCTTTTAATATAGCTCGCTCTCCTCCTTGACGATAGCAGAGAAGGGACAGTTTGGATTAGTGCTTAATCAGTAGGTTCTCTGACTTGGTCTTGAAATGTCAGCTCTTAATCTTCCTTACCTTGAAAAATGAAGATGTTGGGATTTGATGTAATAGCTTTGTCTGAGAGGTGTAGTCCTTCTGTCAATACTCACCTCACAGAGAAGCTTGCTCATAATCCAGAGTGCTGTGCTTTTCCACCGCCCTGGCAGCAGGCTTCATTTCATGAGACTCAACAGCAAATTCAGAAGTTTTCTCTGTGCATTTTCTTCAGCTTTAAACACATGACTTTGCAGCCATTTAATATAAAACTGGTTTTCAAAAAAAGGATAGCAATAAAATACTAGTTGCGACAGTGGGTATATTTAAGAAAAATACATGGAGGAGTTATTAATGATGTCTATACTAAAAGTTGTCGAATCATAAAGGTGAATTAAAAACTATATTTTAAGGTTCTGTTAAAAACAATATCCAAACATTTTCCTCTCTTCCCCAATATATCTTAATGTAGAGGAGGGCAGTTTACTTGATTTTATGGAGAAGGTGGTCGCATAAGAACGGTGAGATCTACCAGTCTCTAATGGCTTTTCTGAGAGCTCTGTGATGAAAGTAAGAAAGACAGATGAAAAGCAAGTATCTTGGTATAGTGCGTGATTATTCTTTGCATCAACAGAGAAAGTAGTGGTTTCATGCATTTTGAATCCAAATGCTAGTGCCTCCGGCTGCCTTATAACTTGCTCATATCATAGTAATTCCTAAATTAATTTCTTAAAGGCTCATCTGCATTCTTAGCTGGTCATTCTGTCACAGTGAACTTTTCAGGCCGGAAAAATGGTAGCAAATATAGAGCACTGATTTTTCATTTGATAACTTGGATCAGCGCTGCTGTTGTAGCGACTATGTCTTGCTAAGGAGGACTTATGAACCAATCCTGTTTTCCATGAGTTCAAGCCAAATCAAACCTGGGTTCCCAGCTGTACTAACTGTAATCATCTGAAGTGTTTTCAAGTGTAACAGTAGTTAAAAGAGTGCATTCCCTATCCAAAGGCAAGTCATTAAAGTCAAGGAAAGATTCAGCTATTATGGCCAGAGTGGAAATGCCTTTGTGAGCACCTAGCACAACCATGGTTCCCCAGACATCTGTGCTGGCAGACTGCCAGGGTGCACTGATGCTCCCTTCTGTCCTTTGCACTTTGCTTTTCTCCCAGGGAATCAGAGCAAAGGATTAAAGGTGGAGATAAGGTGCACAGTATTTTGTCCAATTAGACCTTCTGGATGAGAAGTACCTTCAAATCTCTTAGCATGAATCTATCCCTAATGATCTCGGAAGACTTTGTGGATGGCTGTAGACCAGCATTACAGGTCAAGTTTGAGCAAACAACATGAAATTAGTGGAGGTAATGCAAATGAGATCATTTTACATAAATATTTAATAGCAAACAATATCAACTGCATCTTATTTTCTATGGTATTACAAAAATGTTTTTCCAAGTTGAGTCTTTTTGATGTTTTTCCTCACATGCTGATAGCAACAATAGCTTCAAATACTACACCTAAAAATCCCTCACCTGGAGGTCATTAAGCCTAGATAAAAATGTGAAATAATTAAAAAGCATGTCCCCTACTTACACTGAGCACATGTTAGGTAGAATGCACATGCATTCTGTATTTATTTGTGTTTTTATGTTTATCCGGGGTAACAGAAATTACCTCATTTTCTGTAGAACATTTTTTTACTCAAATTCTTCACAGCAACGATTACCTCTCCTTGCCTTCCCCTTTCTTTTAAACATCATGCAAGCTTCAGGTATCAATGTCACGGTAGTGAAGGAAGAACACATGGACACAACAACAGGTAGGACCTACTGTCACCAGCATGGCCTAAGGTGACTTCAGACAGACCATGAAGGAGAATGAAGGACAGGGCATACTAGAAACACATGGTCCTACTGCAGCGCTGTTAGTGGGAGCATGAGGTGTCCAAAGACTGGAGTTAATAGATTAAGAAGTCAAAACTAGACAGCTCAGTAAGAACTATGCAGAATAGCCCATCAGAGGAACCTAACTTCACCTCATCTCTCTCCTGAGTATTGCATGGACTTTCTGACGTGCTGTCTGATGGTGGGATGCAGCAGCCAGCAGCTGGAGGGGATGGACCATAGCCTTTTGTTCACTTGGAGGTTTGATCTGGGAGTGTCAGGCAAACGAACAAATTAGCAAGTAATTTTTGCCTCCTGTAGTTTCAGTTAGTGTGTAGATGTGGTTTGTGAACTCCCAGAGCTGGAGTTCATGACACTGGAGTAAAATAGCGTTACCTTTAGAGTGAGGCTGGAATCACTAATGTAGCGATTCAGATATGAGATATAGAGTAAACTCATTAAACTAAACTCCAGGTTGAATGTATGTAGCCTTTCATACAAAACAAAGATTCTTAATTGCTTACAAGATGGCAGCCTCAAAAAATAAAGCTCTCTTGCTGTTAGATCTTTATATCCTATTAGGGGGAGAAATTCTGTGATTAGTAATGATGTGATGTGGAAACATCCATTATTTTTTCTTTGTAAAGTACCAAAAAGAGGAATTTCAGACATTTTCAGGTGAAGAATCATAGAATCACAGAATCTTTGAGGCTGGAAGGGCTCTGGACATTGTCTTGTCCAATTCTTTGCTCAAGCAGGCTCAGCTGTGGCAAACTGCTCAGGACTGCATCCAGTCAGGTTTTGAATATCTCCAAAGATGGAGACTTCATCACCTTTCTGGGAAACCTATTTAAGGGGCTGACATCCTTCACAGTAAAAAAGTGTTTTCTTGTGTTCAGATGCAATTTGGTGTGTGTTCAGTTTGTGCCATCATCTCTTGTCCTCTCACTAGGCACCACTGAGCAGAATCTGGCTCCCCCTTCTTCATTCCCTCCTACCAGGTATTTGTTCCCATTGATAAGATCCCTCTAAAGCTTTTCTTCTCCAGGCTGAGCTGTCCTAGCTTTTTCAGCCTCTTCTTACATGTCAGGTACTCCAGTCTCTTCATTATTTTCACGGCGCTTTGCTGGACTCATGCCAATAGCTCCATGTCTCATATTAGGGAGCCCAGAGCTGGACCCAGTACTCCAGATGTGTCTCACCAGTGCTGAATAGAGAGGAAGGATCCCCTCCCTCAACCTGCTGACTATGCTGTGCCTAATGCAGCACAGGAGGCTGTTGACCTTCTTTGCTGTGAAGGCACATTTCTGGGTCAATGTCAGCCTGTTGTCCCCAGCCTGTAGTGATGCCTGGGATTATTCCTCACCAGATGCAGGGCTTTGCATTTCCCTTTGCTGAGTTTCACATTACTCTCAGTCCAATTCTCCAGCCTGTCCAGGTCCCTCTGAATGGCAGCACACCCAACGGGGATGTTAAACACTTGTCTCAGTTTTGTATCAGCTGCAAACTTGCTGACGGTGCGCTCTGTCCAAACATCCCGGTCATTAACGAAGATGTTAGACAATATTTGCCCCAGTATCATTCCCTGGGATACTCCACCTAAAAAAGTGTGTACAAGGCACTAAATGCACAGAGGAGGACTTCTGTTCCACAATACATTTTCCTCAAGTCCGTAATGCAGTTTTGGTTGTACTGAAATATAGTTTAATCATAACTTCCCTAAAATCAGAAATCTCTGTCACTACAATGCTGTTATGTTATGATGCCAAGGATGCTATGTTATGATGTATGTTTCCCTTATAGTTATAGCTGACCTAATGTTATTGAATCCTAGCTAATTTTTTTTTTTTTAACACAGGTATAATTGTCAGGTGTGAAGATGGAAAACAAATATTACCCAGTAGATTGGAAAGACCATTTTCTTTGTATGAATGACAGAATGCCCCCCTTGCAAGGTTTGTAACATAAAGTGATACATTTTTCTGGACTGACTGGAAAAAATGTAGAGAAGGCATACAAAGCCCTTGAAGACCTGAAATGGAAGATGGGTGGTGGGATAGTTAGTATTGACCTTCAAAGGTAAATACAGACTGAGAACAATTGCTCTGACTGTAACTGCACGATGTCAACCAGTTAAGGAAAAGTTAGCTGTGATGCAGAGGAGCAAGGGAAAAGAAATGAAGTTGTTAAGAGTTCAGATCACATACACTGAGACAATAATTTCCGTATATCACATGTGAGATGCTTCTGCCAAGTCAGAAAGTATCATTGATTTTAGCTACACAGAGTAATGGCAGAAAGGAGAGGAAACATCATAAATCTCTACTAAATGCTGTAAGTGAGCTCTGTTCATCACCTTTTTCTCCGCTCTCCATCAAGGCAGGTGGGGCAAGAGTCCTCAAAAGAGAAGAAAGTGGGGTAAGAGTACTAAAAGAGACAGCACTAGGAAGAGGTGAAAGGGGTTGGGTATTTTGCCTACAAGAATGAATGCGATGCCCTACATAACGGCAAACAATTTGCAAGTGCTAAACAAGTAAATAGTGGCCTTTGTGGTGGATGCTGGCAGCTATTTTTTCTTTGTCCCACCCTCTCTGCTCCATGGTGGCTCTGTTTGATCAATGAGAGGGAGTCAGAAATGCCACTTGCCTGCTCAGTGGGGATCCTGTTGACCCTCAATCATAAGGGAGCAAAAGCTGGTGAATATTGGCTGCCTGCTCATAGCCAGCTAGGGTATGCAATGGCAATGCTGTGGGCAAAGAATGTTGGGGCTGAGAAGACAGCTGGCCTTTAGAGAGTCTGGCCTTCTAGCTGCCTCTGAAAGGAGCATCCCCTGCTATGGTAGCGATTGCTCTGCAGCCCCTCCATGACTCAAATCTCTGGGATAAAACATGCTGCAAAGGGAGGACAGGCTTGTAAATTTGCTTTGATGATTCATAAGAGGATGAAAAGGAAAGTGAGAGAGAAGTATTCCAGCCTAATCTAGGCTATGTAGACCAGCCCTGAAAGGATAATCTACAGGTTAACAGTGGAGAAGATTTCAGTTCATTATTTTTCCTGTGCTGTGTCTCCTTTGAAGACTTTTGCCCTCAATCAGCATGTTCTCTGTCTCTGTAATGCTTTTGTCCCTCATGGCTTCTCTATTGTCTAGGACTGGAGCTGGGACATGACACAACGCCTTTGCCACAAATGGACTTTGCCACAAGTAGACTATGCCACAGTACTTGTTCAAGCTTTGAGTTGTCTTTGAATTAATTTCTATGACTCTCAGCCTTATTATTAATGTGTACCATGTCACTGGTAATCCTAATCACGTGTGTTACATCTGCTCCTTGATTCAAAGGTTCATTAAATCCACAAAAGGCTTTCAAGATAGAAGTGTAAGTTCCCAGTGTGCCTACATATTTGTGGATGCCTCTCTTTGCAAATTCATGTCCAGAGAATTTAAGTAGCCCTGTCTTCAAAAATTTTTATTCACAATCTGCCATGCAAAACACTTTCAAAAGCATACAAAAAAGAAAGGGAAAAATTTATTGAATGAACCTTTGCAGATATTATTCTGTAATATTTGCTCAAGTTTAAAGTGTTTATAGAAGTATGATACAGGATAGACAGAAATGTACAAATAATGCAAACATTACCTAATAAAGGCTCCAGACAGCACAGTACAATATGAGTATTGTATCTGACTCAGCAGAATCCCAGTGTTTAAGTCATTACGATTAAGTAATTGATGGCTTTCAGGAAATTAATTGATGGTCTCAGGCTTGCTTCTGCTGGACAGTTATCACCATCATACAAATGAAATCATTATCATGTTTCTTTACGTGCTCAGAAGAGAGATAATGAACAGGATAGGTAAAGTAGCTGAACTACACCTTGTCTTTAAAACAGGTGTCAGCTAATTAAGAGGATGCTGTGGTGGTAACTTTTATTCCCACTGCCCTTGCATGACTTTTTCAGGGTGAAAAATAGAACTCCTAAGGTCTCTGAAACTTTCTTATAACTGAAATTACAGCTACAAAAACTCCAGGCAGGTTCCTGTAATTCCTACAGGAATCTGCAGGTTTTACTGTCAGAATTTTATATGAAATATTTTCTAAAAGCTTTACTAATGACTGGAAAATGAGTCCTTACTTAAAAGCAACAAAACCCTTGAAAAACAATGAGATGGTTAAACAAAAAAAAAAAAAAAAAGGCAAGAATGCAGCATTAATTATATAACTTATCTGGGAAGAAAGACAACTTAAGGTATTTTTAACCAGCTCAGAACTGCTTAAGAAAAATGTAATCTACTAAAAAGACTTCAGCTATTTTCAGTACCTAAAACCAAATCTATACATTATACAACTGAAAGGTCAGGACACGCCTTAAGATATCTACTCTATCAGCCTCTTGGAAGGCAGGATCAGGTTCTATCATTCTTGACCACCTTTTGTCTTGAAACTTGATCTTGAAACTCTCTGATGGTGGAGATACCATTTATCCATACAATAGGACATCCAAGTATTTAATTAACCTTGCTTTTCTTGTTTTTCCTCACGTATGCCCAGACTCTTCTATGCATCAGTTTAAGCTGTGTCTTGTCTTAACGACAATGTATTTGGGAAGCAGTTTATTTCCTTCTTTTTTATACCAGCTTTTCAAATAATTTTATATTTTTCTCATATACCTTGTTCAACATTCTCTTCCTAGTGCCAAGAAACCTGAGTTTGTTCGGTTCTTCCTTGAAGGTCATGTTTTCTAGAATTCTGACAGCTTTTGCTGCTTTCCTCTGAATTCTGCCCTTACAACCTTAGTGAAGCTAATTTGTATGGTAACCACTGCTTTTGTTTTTACCCCACAAAACCTTTTCCTGTGATAGCACATTTGATTTGCTTGACAAGATTTATCCTTGACAAACCCATTGCCTCAGTCATAACTCATGTACTTATTCTTTACAGGGCAAGAGATCAACTCCTCAGCTTTCTCCCCTATAAAGTACAAACCAAATGTGAAGAGTCTAATTAAATCATAATGATTAATATATTTTTCATCCTTATTATTATGGCAGTCTTCAAAAAACTGAGAAAATGAGAATGTGGCATGGGATGAAGCGTTTAAACATTCTTCTGAGAGCTGTCAATAAACCAGTCAACTCAAGTATTCAGCGGGTGTATTATTCAAACCTGTAAGAATTCCTGAAGTCTCATCTGCCTCTGGTAAGCTTGTCTTAGAAGAGATAGTGGTTGTACTATGTGACATGAAGGATCTGAGCATCTGTGTCAAGCAAAGGTCAAACAGAACTCACTTCTGGCTGGGCACTGTAAGGCAAAAAGTTATCGGCACCCCAATGGCCCTTTTCTCTGCACAGCATCGATGAATTATCAGATAACCAGTGGGATCAGCAACCGTGTACAATAATGTAACCAGATATTTATAAATCATGCCAAGTAATAGAACAATGAAACAGTTTGGTCTTACTCATAATAGCTCATGAATTACCTGGAAACTCATAATACAAGTAAGACAAGAATTATCCAGGCATCCTGATCATTTAAGTTTCATACAGTAGTTTCTCCTCCAAAGATGGTTTTCCCATTGGGAAGCTGTCCTCATGCGTTATTATGAAATCACCTCCTTTGCCTTTCATAGCCTTTCTGCTTCCATACATTTTCATAGCTTTCTCCCCAGATGTGTCTTCTGACTATGTGAGTAGGAAAAAAAAAGCAACAATAAAGCCAGCAAGGCTTCTTGCTCCCCCATGAAAAACAAAGAATAACAACAGATGTAGAAGATCCCTCTCACTTCCCTGTAGAATAAAACTAACAAACACGAAGGTGTGTGATGGTCTGCTCTCCTCTGTTCCTTTTAAGAAAATAAAATACAGAAAACATGAGTAATAAAGTCCTGCTTTGTCGCTTAATACATTTTCAAAAACATGCCATTGTTGCTAAGAATCATATAGAGTAAAAGTAATATGGCAATAAACAGCCCTTATGGGTTTTGGCACAATTTCATCCTTGAGAAGTCTCCTTCAGGGGGCCCCCAAGCAGACATTCATGAAAAGAATAGGAGTGCTGGAGATGGAATATCACATGTGTTGCAGAGTTTATACCCTATATAGCACTTCTGGCAAGGAAGCACAAAGAGGGAAATACACAGCACAAATGTAGAAGTTTCAAGTGGGATTTTGGGGAAGAGGGAATTCAGGTGTTACTTGAGGCCCCCTGTGGATGCATGTTGGCTGGCAGTCATGTATTCCTGCAGAGCAGGGAAGTCAAGCTCTGAGATTTGCCTATGCAAGTAAAAGCCTGGCTTGATGCAGAGCTAAGGATTTTGCTGCAGTGGTGAAGTGAGGCCCCTGTAATGCTCATCTCCCCTTTCACCAGACCACCACTAGATTAATTCTGATGTCTTCTGCTGACAGGTTTACAAATTACCTCATTAGTTCCTGTGAGTCTGCATTCTTCCACTCAGTGTGTGAGAACAAATAAGCAAAGACAAAAGCAAAGACAAAAGTCACAGCAGGATGGAATTCTCACGGTAAGTATTTGTCAGGCAACACAATGGTATGGTATAAGGAATTCATGGAACAACAACAAAAAAAGTCTTGGTCATAATAACTATGTTTAATTTACGGCAGCCACAGAAAGGAATATCTGGTTTGATTAATTATTGGAACACTACATTGATTAGTCTTATAATCACACTTTCCTGGAGCCTATAGACTTAGTCTTTACCTACGAGCACTCTATGCATGTTGTGCTACTGTTAAGTTGCCATTAATTTTTTTTCTTCTTTTTTGTAATTGTCTTACAGTGTTATGATTGTGCTAACAAAGTCCAATTTTATATGAACAAGTACTGTTGTAAACAGTATATATTATAGAAATGTATATTAAATTGTAAACAATAGCTACAACTCTGCATGTGTTTTCAAGGTGAAAAAAAAAGAGAACCTTTTCCTTTAGAGAAATATTTAAATACTATGTACCTTGTCACTTCTAGATGAACAAACCTGTTTTTGAGAAGCTGATGCTGCACATCCATTTTTAAAGGTAGAAACTCAGAAGGGTTTTGTAAAATCTTATGACCCAGACTTGTGGCAGCTAGTTTGGGTCATATGTTTTATAAAACTCATCTCCTTATTGCCCATGATGTGCCAAGTTTACAGCTTAGTTTAAAGAGTGGTATTCTCTGCAAAACAATGTGCACAAATCTCTGTTCATTTTTTTGTTTGATTTTCTCTGTTCTGCCAAACATGAATGCTTAAAGCCATAGCTAGGTGCCTGAAGAATTTGTTTTCATTAGCACTGTCAGCGGCTCCCATGCAAATATGTGAAGTATTTTGACGCTTTCGAAATACAAAAACCAATGTTTAGAACCTAAACATGGCTTTTTTTTTTTTTTTTGAGGGAACAGACTTGCACTCTAAGTCTGAAAGTTAAAATGGGTGAAATAGGATGCCTGGATTAAAAAAACTACTTTGTAGGCATCTTAGAAAGTAGGTAGAGGGCAGAATTTCAGAAGAACACTACTAACAGTGCACAAATTATATAGGAATGACAGAGCAGATATTTCTACTGGGAAAGAGGGTGAATAAATTACAGAAAGTATCAGAGAATACAAATGAAATAAGATGGTGTATCAAGTTGTACCATGGGATTCCTGTGGCTGGAAATTCCACACCTAAACCGGCAGAGAAAAACGTGACCACCATGTGAGTTACAGCCCATGTAACCAGTAGTGCCAGTAACTGTGGAGATCCAGTGACCATGGAATGCTCCCTACCACAGAGTCATCTGGGTGGGAAGGGTCTTTGGAAAGTCTCTGTCCAAAAGAGGTCTAAGGTCAGACCAAATTGCTCAGGGCTTTGTCCAGTTGAGTCTTTAAAATCACCAAGGATGGAGATGGCACAGCCTATGAGGGCGCCTTTCGAAGATAATTGAGCATGGCCTTGCAATGACACTGAGCAGCTCCTTTACCACTCATGGTGTGTCGCATCAAGTTCCACTGGCTTGCATATGTCCAATGTTCCTTAACCTGATCACTCCTGTAACAAAGGTAATTTTTCCTTACACCAGACTTCCCCACTGGTCTCAGGAGCCTGGGATTAATTCCTAAAGGCCAGCGTTACCCGGAAAGACTGAGGCAAATAAAACACTGGAACCTTAATCTTTCTGTGTCCATTGTCAGCCAGGCTGCTGTCCCATTCAGCAGCAGGTCCACATTTCCCCTGATTTTCATTTATCTGCTTACCTATCTGTAGAAGCCCTTCTTGCTGCCTTTCACATCCCTCACCAGATTCACCTCCAGATAGGCTTTGGCTTTCCTAATCCTATCCCTTAGATGCTTGGATAGTGTCTCTATACTCCTGCTGGGTCACCTGTCCCTCTTTCCACCTCTTGTGCATATCCTGTTTATGCTTGAGTTTAGTCAGGAGCACCTTCCTCACCCATGCAGGCCTCCTACCACCTTTGGTTGATATTCTGTTTGTTGGGATGGACCATTCTTGAGCTTGGAGGTGATTCTTGAGAATCAACAGACTCTCCTGGACCCCTCTTGTTCCCTGAGCTGTATCCCATGGGATTCATCCAAGCACAACTCTGGAACAGGGTTGTGATCTGTCTTTTTGTCTTGTTTCCTCCTCTCAGGATCCTGAACTCTGCCAACTCATGTTAACTGCAGCCAAGGCTGCTCCTGACCTTCACATCCCTGACTGTCTCTTTCTTGTTTCTAAGGATGAGGTCCATCAGGGTATCTTCGCTTGTTGGCTTCCTGATCACCTGCCTCGGGGTGTTGTCATCAATGCACTCCAGAAACATCCTGGATTGTTTGTGCCATGCTCTTTTGTCCCTTCAGCAGATACCAGGATCTGCAAACGTGAGGTTTTTTCCACTTATCTGAAGGGCGCCAGTAGAGTAAGCTATTCTACCACATGGTGATCAGACTGTAGCTCTGCAGCTTCATACAGACCTCCATTTCCTTCTTCTGTTCCCCATACTGCAGACAGTAATGTACAGCAGTTTAGAGAGGAACTCAGGTGTGCTGATTTTCCAGAGAGGGTATGAGGTCTTTCCCCATATGCCTGGGAGACCTTGTAAGTAGACAGCGACAAAGAAGAAAACACATGAATAATATCAAATTTTTGTGACTTCCCTGGTCGGTTTTAGATTCAGAAAAGTTATATCACCGTGATGCACTGGGCAAATATGCAAACACCATTACATATACTTCTTAAAGCACGTTGTCCTGCCTGCAGAGAAACAGCTCCTGATTTAATATTGAACAACGTACAGGGACTGGTTTAAGACATAATTATCAGCCATCTGTAACAGTGTAGTCAGATTCAATATCCTGGTAAGTGAAACCCCCCCCAGATTGGCATGACAGCAAAGCTACCCAAAAGTGAGAAGATGATTAACTAAAAAGTGGCTAAAAGTATAGAAATATTTCAGACAGCATGGAGACTGAAGGCTCAAACTAATTTTTTGTGTCAGAGTTAATGTGCATCACAAATCAATGTTTTAGGTTCAGAGTAAGTGTATCATAAATCAGAAAGGACTTGAAGAGAACCTTCAGAAAGAAAAAAAGCCATGCTAGAAGAAGCAAAAGGAGGATCTTGAAAGTAAGAAGACATCTTTAAAAGTCTATTGAAATGAGGAAAGTAGAAATAGACATGAACTCAGGGAAGTTAATACATAGCAATGCAAGCCAAAAAAGATTTTGATGAGAAAATTGCTAAAAGCATTTAAACTAGCCATAAAAAGAAGACTTAAAAAACACATCGGAAACAGGAAGCCTGCCAGAGAGACCATGGGACTGATAGCTAGCCTAAGCATAGAAGGATTAGTGAAGGACAGTACCAGGCAAATATGAAGGGACAAAAATGGTACTAATTTGTTTAAAATGAATCTAAGAATGTTCTAGAGAACTACATATTAGAAAGGAAGATATCAGATTGGTAAAAATAATAGCAAAGAAAAAACAAATGGGCACACAAATAAATATTAATATAATGATAAGGAGTATATTAGAATTTTGTAGAAAAAAGTAAGAGCTTACAAAATGTTTAGTTTTGAAAGGCTCAACAGGTGCAAAAAAATGAGGGTCTGGTTTATCTACTTCACATGAATTTTGAAAAAGCTTTGGCAAGGTCTGTCAGCAGATGCTCTTAAAGAAATGAAACAATCAGAGAATGAAAAAGGAAGGTGTTCTCATGGATTTATAACTGCTTAAAGGCCAGAAACCAACAAAAATAAATATATGGGTAGATTTCAGAGCAGAAAGGATGAGCTTGAGGTCCCGCTCTCAGCTGTGCCACTCAATGTTTTTATAACTGGTCAGGAAAACAGCATGAATGAAGAGGTAACAAAATCTGGTGATAGTAGAAAATTATTCAACATAATGAAAGTCATTGCTGTCTATGAAGAACTGCTGAAGGATCTTGCAATGTTGAGATTTGCAAGGATACAATGGCAGATGATAGGACTGTGCAAAGAGGCTAATAAGAATAGTAATTAGTCCTATTAATGGTTTCTTTTTCACCTCGCTAAATTATCTTGATCTAAAATGAAAGATGAATCAGACTGAAGACATACGGGGCTCTTTGTAGATGAAAGCTCTGACAGAACATTACTAATCTTTCCTGTGTTCACTGCCTGTGTTATCTTAACACTTTCACTCAATGGAGCAGCGTGGAAATCAATCAAGAAAAGGATATTTTCATGCTTTCCAGTATCAACAATTAGAGTCCAAATCAATTTGTTTTGACCTAAAAAAAGTCATGAATTATTGTGGTAAATAACAGATAACTTCTCACAAAAATTAGTTTCATCTATTGGCATATTATTTAAAGGGGAAGAGGAAGGGTTTTTTTCATGTAGTATTTGGCAAACATTTTCCACCTTGCCTTACATGGATCTGAATTTCCTGTTTGAGGACAATGACACTGTAGGGATAAGTTTGTTCCTTATTGCCTTTCATATTCATTATGTAATACATTTCATCCATATGCATCCTCAACAGAGATTGAATTTTAAATGTCAAATGCATCCACCAAGGGCACAGGAACTGGAATAGTAATTCAAAATGCTTTTGGAGTGTATTAATGCAAAAATATATGAATGCAGTAAAAACCACCATTAAAGTACTTCTATGATGATGCTTCTCTTGGAGATCTGTTTCCGGAGTAGGTGGAGGGGTCCTGCACTTGATAGGTACCTGGGTTGGATTTTACTGTTTTTTCTTGAAAGCACAGTTTGCAAGCCCTTGTGTGTGAATTTTCTCTCTTCATAGCCAGGTAGGAAGAATTTCCTTGCCTGAGTTCAAAACTCAGTGGTCTGAAATGTAATACCTGTGGGTTGGAGTATCAGTCAGCCCCCTTGCGTCAGTATACGTGCTACTTTACTAAGCATAAATCTTAGCACCTTTAAGCAGGAAAGTGTCTGTCTGGAGAGGCAGGGATTGTTACTAAGATCCCAGCTGTTGAAACCTCACTCTTACAAAACCTTTTACATCCCTGATATCCTGAAAATGCTTTTGCTTTGCAGATGAGAGGAACGTACTGGGAAATGCAGACTTGATTTTCACAAAAACTAATAGAAAAAAAAATGCACATTTCTTTTTCATAATGTATAGACAAATGTGTATCATTTTCTCAAACAGCAACAAAACTGGTTTAACACATCCACATCAGCAGTGAGTTGGACCAGGGAAGTTTAATCATGTTATGGTATCAGCAAGACATAAGCCATATTTAGTGTGGTAGAGACCTTCAGTAAAAATAAAAGAAAATATAACATTTTTTGAAGGTGTAATGACCAGTAGCTTGGTTACTAGGTCTCCTCCTGGATGAAGGGAAAGTCATCTCTATGAAGAGGCCAGCAATCTTCAAACGCTTTTAAACTGCTGGTGGCATAGAGCTGTTCAGGCATTCAGCAAAACCCATGGTTTTGGTATGTTCTGCCCTCAGCATGGATCTATACCTGTGCTGCAGAGTGGAGGACTCCACTGGAGAACTCAGGACAACTTTGCAGCTGGAATTTAGCATGGCTGAAAGCCACTGTTCCCTGAGAAGTCAATAAAGAAAAATTCATTATATTCCTTTGTGGCACTTACCCTATTTATACCCAGAGCTGTCCTGACTCTCAGAGACACAGTTTATCTTATGCGGGGAATGAGGACTTCAGGGAGGCAGATTTTGGCCTCCCAGATGGAAAAAATTATGCCCATTTCTTTCATTAATATGCATAATTCTTTACAGCACCACCACAGGAAAGCAAACTTTAGGTGATATTAAGCTTACAATTGCAATGAAATTACATTTCAATCGGTGTTGGTGTTACCAGTGGTATGGATTTGTATTTTACTGTCTTTTCCAATGCAAGACTTATGAGGCATCAGATTGGGTGCCAGGATAAAAGCAAACAGAAATAGTAAGGCTAAACAAGTGTGAATTCTAGAATACAACAGGATTTTCCAGGGCAGGAAGCAGGAATGAATTCTTCAGGAAGAGAATTATTTTGTCAGACATTGTCCCTTTAAAACCTTAATTAAACCAGTTACCCTACCCAGTTGAAGGTAGAACTCTGAAGACAGAGTTGCGAAAACCTTGGCTAAATGGAGACCACTGTAATGGGAATTTTTACTTGATGAAATAAAAGGTTTATATTTTTTTTTCCCCCTCTCCCTTTTCCTTAAAAGTGAGATATCTTTAGCCATTTGCTTTAGTAAGAAGAATGCTGGATGGGGCTTTGAGCAACCTGGTCTAGTGGAATGGGCCCTGCCCATGGCAGGGGGGTTGGAACTAAATGATCTTTAAGCTCCTTTCCAACCCAAACCATTCTATGGTTCTATGAATATATAAACATGTACCTCTACAGTGTATTTAGGAACTCAGGATGTGTAAAATTGTGCAAATGATTTCTGACAGAAGTCAGATACTGAGTAACTCATCTCTTCAGTGAGTATGTGTAAATAATGATGCTAATGCTGAAATTAACCACTTCCAAAATGGAGGGTTTTTTTCCTTTCAAAGGGAAACTCTCCAGCCTTCTTTCAATCACCATTTCCATTAGATGTTCCTCTGTTCAAATATTCCTCTGATCCATGTGGCCCAGTAAGAAACATGCAGAGTTAAGGAAAAATCATTTTCTTTAGATCTGTGGGCCATTGCCTTATATAGCCAGATGTTAGTAGAAGTTTTTTAGGTTTGTGGAGGGAGTGAGGTTTATGTGTTTCTGCTTCAAATTATCATTGCAAGATTGGATCTAATTGTGCCTCATTGGTAGAAGTCAGTAAGTGCTCAGCAGCTCTGTAAATAACTACGTATTACCTTTGACTTTTTTTTTTTTTTTTTTTAAACCCACATACCACTCCACTAGTAGCCTTAGCTCTATTAAAACCAGGTAGATTTTGTGCTGGACTGGTGCTGCAGAAGCCTTTCCATCCATCTGATGCCAGGTGTATTCTCAAACCTTTGCACCTACAAATTAGCCCTGGCAATATCATAAGATCATTTTGCAACTTTTATGAGCTCTACTGTCAAACAGCCATGGAGCCACTGACCCTATCTAGGAAACTGATGCAAAACCCATGGTCATGAGCCCCTGAAAAGGGCAGCGTGAGGACCCTGACTGTCAAGGAGAGGCTCCATCCATTCCTATGAAATGTCAGTGGGAAAACCAGACTATTACTGTAGAAAGTCAGAAAAACAAAGTCTTTTAGTTAGCGTAGACTTTTAAATGTCAGTAACATTTTGAGGTGGTACTCTGGAAAACTGGCCACCCTATAGTGTCTTGACTTGTGGCAAGGTGTCAGTCCTGGTATGTGATAGCAGGAGGGACGCTGTGCTTAGGGATGGTTTCTGGGCTAGCTTTGTTAGCACATTGGAAACAGAGAAAGAAGTTGTCACCTGACAGATATTCTATTTTTTAAAAAGTCTCCTGTAAAAAGAGAAGCTCCACACTGATGGCGCGTATTCATATCATGGATGGCCTACATTTTCTCGTCAGGTGGTTTGATGATGAGCAGTTTGAACTGTAGTAAGTGGTGTGCCTTTGCATTTGCATCAATGGAAAAGAACTGGTCTTTACCCTTGCATTGTCCTAGACTTGGAGCTGTCAGGAGCTGTCTCTGCATGATTTCTATATACATGACTCAGCCCATGGATGAATGCTCTGCAACAGCCAGAAGAGTTACTAAAAAGAAGAGAAAAGGGCTAAATTCCAACTCCTCATCATGCAGAATACAGTCTAGCTTTGCTGACTTTGTGCCTTTTAGAAGTGTTGAGTATTGAGTCTTTATTGAGCAATGGACTAGGATCCCTGCTTTACTTGCTGTAATTTTGTCCCTCTTTCTTATAAACCAATGTTGTGGGGACTTGAGGATTTTAGGAATGTTATTTATTCTAAACTCATCTCACCAACAAGTAGCCATACCTAGATCCATTGAATGGCATTGTTATTTAACAGCAGAGGTATAAACAAGGTGGGAGTGATAAAGTTATCTTTAACAAGTTGAACGGTTTGAGTGTCTCCTCATAGAGAGTGTCACCTCTCATCCTCCTCTCTTGTATTTTCTCAGGGGGTGAGCTCTGCATGGACCTAAGTAGACTCAGTGTGGTTCCAAAGGAGCATCAGAAAGGTTTTGCATTTTATACAGAGTCTAATCCTTGAAGCCTGGAAGAATTTCTAAGTACCCCAAACATCCCTGAAAGGAAAAGAAGCAATCTGAATTCATGTGCTGTCAGAATGTCAGAAAATAATGGAGAGACTCAGTGCCTACATTTTCCTACCTCTGACTCCCTAATCTATTGAAAAGGTTAGTGATATAACCTGAAGCATCACCTTAGAAAGAAGGCATAGTTGAAGATTAAAATCAGGATATTGTTACGATGAAACTGACGACAACAAGAAATTTAAAAAGTGATTCTTTGGGAAAATGATTTTGAAGATTAATTGGTAAAAAGATGGTGTTATTTCAGAAGCTCCCACCAAAAAAACGAACCCTCCAGAAGACGTTGAAAATAGAAACATATGAGTTTTGAGATTAACATTTCCAGCTGAGCAAATACCTAAGGAGAAAAAATTTGAAAGTTGTTGCCTGAAAGGTTTTCAGTTATTTGTGCAGATTAAAAAAGGAATTGAGATTCTGCATGAGGCTACGGGCTCTGCTGCTCAGAAAGCGTCTTTGTAATGAGACTTCTGAATGCTCTGTTTGCAATGCAGAGGAAATTATCTTCAGTATGAAAGCAGGGTATTCAGGATCCTTCTGAACCGGTGAATAAGACTGAATTAGGGAATTGGATTGGAGGAAGAAACACTTTAGTTTGAGGGACCATTTTTCTCCAGATTTAAAACTATTCAGATCTTGAAAAACATTTCTTTTTCCTTAAGCAGGAAATAAAAGTGTTGTGAAAAGAGATTATTGTTTCACTCCCAAAGTCAAACTGGGCATGCAGCAGTTGAAATAAATTGTGCTAAGTTATACTACTGCTTGGAAGAAATACACCATTACTTCTGTGTGTGTCAAGTATTAGGACAGGTTGCAATCAAGACCTGATGTTCTTATGCTGGTACTTCTGAATTTGCATACCACATGTCCAGTGGCCAGTGAGATCACTGCTGTCATGTGAAAAAAAGATCATTAAGCATGATTTAGATTTATGCAGGATTTATTTATACCTCTGCTCACACTGTGTTATATTTTGTTAGGCACGTGTTTTCCTGAAGCCCCTGTTACTTGTAAAAAACGTCAAATCCCTTTTCTCAGTTGACTTGAATGAATAGCTTGTGGGACATAGTACTATTCAGTCGGAGTAAGTGTGTCAGAATCTGTCCCTTATTTTGAGAACACTGTGTCCTTTCTCTTATTTTTTTCTTTTGGAAACCACAATAGAATAACCAGGGAAAATTACCGAGCCTGATAATGATCAGCCTGGTGAGTGATTGAGACATCAGCTCACTAATTAGACCTCCTTACACTTGTTTGTGTTTTGTTCCTGTGTTCACAGTTCTGCAAAGTGTTTGATATATACTGTAGAATGGAAGAATGAAATGGTGCATAGTGGGGATGATTACCATTATGGATAATTAAATAACACTCTGAGACCTGTAGCAGCAATTATCTCTTCAAAAGCCTTTTCCTGACAATTAAGGGCCCATCAGAGTCAGTGTCATTACTCTCACTGATTTTTATAGGAACCGAGCAGGCCCCCTGTTTTCTCCTCTATTAACTGGAGGTTACCTTTCCCACCCTGTCCCAGCTGCATGCAGAGGCAGCAGCATGTGAGGAACACTGGAGAGAAAAAATAAGGTCAAGAAACTGGTTGTGACTCCTTGATTTAAAGCAAATGGGCCGATCAATCTGGCACAGTGGCCTAGGAACAACCCTATTTTATAATACAGGAAGAAGTAGTCTTACAAAATTTGCAGCATGACTAGCAGGGGTATAACTTGGCTTCACTTTCTTTCATGCATGTGCTACATACAGGATTCCTGGGGCTTTTATCTCCTTCATGTGGAAGGAGATAAAATACCTTCTTACAGATTTCTGCCAATGTTCTACTTGCCTGTGCAGAGAGGTCTCTGCTCTGAGCCCACAGTGCATCGACTGTATGTACAAGAGGTAGAGAAATGTCAGCAAATTTATGAATCCAGCCAACAAAAGATTTACCACAGTCTTTTTTAAGTGTTTCATCTTATCCTTAATTTGTTATAACATTGAAAGATTCATAGGGTTTTGGTTTTTTAAAAATTAGTTTTCATGGACAGTTGTAAGAGTGGCTGATTGTGTCCTGGTTGGATAAGAAGAAACATGTCAAGTTACTTAACCAGAGCACAGTTATATCAACTGGTGAGTATTTCACAATATGCTAACAAAATGTGGTTTTTTTCTTTCTCATTCTTGTGCCTTTCTTTGGTGCTGCTTTAGTTTCTCCTTTTCAAGCTTCTCAGAGCAGTCAGCAGATCATTGCTTAAATAGCAACCCTTGAGGTCTGATGTATTGCGCCATCATCAACAGCTGCCATCAAAACTTGCTTTTTCCTCACGGTGGGCACCTCAAGCTCAGTCTTTCTGTTGATCCCACAGCCTCTCTGACCCAGTGCCTCCCCTCTAGGCAGCAGTGTTCTTCCTCTAGTAAGCAGATCCTGCACCTCACACTGCTGTCCCACTTCCTAACCTTGCTACCCTCCTCATCCCATTCCCTTGGCACCCTCCCTCCTATTCAGCTCTTGATTGCCTCCGCTGCTTCTGTAGCTCGTGCTGAGGTGCTGCCATGTGGGAAAAAAGACATGCATTGCCGTGTGGCTGTCTGTCCCCCTGGTCCCTGGCTGGCACAGTGCAGTTACAAGGTGCAACTGAAGCTGCCAAGATGGTTGTTCAGGGATGTGTGGGTAGCCGGTGCCGTGTCAGGAGGTCTGCTATGAAATGTCTGACCCTGGCTCCTATTTTCCACCATCTCTAACATCCAGAGGTTTCTGGCAGTAGAGGAGCGACAGCTGAGCTTACTCTCCCTTTCCTGTGATCATAAGCTCTTGTCAGATGTGTCTGGGGTTTCCAAGCTCCGTTCCTGCACCTGTGGGAATGGGAGGCTGGGTTCGGCCGGAAATTCGGCAAAATTCCTGTCTATGTACCTGTTGTGGTGGTGGGAACAACAAGGGATTTAGCTGCTATAGCTGAACAAGATAAAAAGGAACTAAACCAGAACCTCTGCCATGCCAGAAAAATGGCAACGAAATCACCTCATTTATCGCTTTAAGCCCATGCCAACCCTGTAGTTCACTTCTAGTATAACACAAATATCCTCGTGGGCTTGTGAATCAACCTTGCCCTTATTTTGATACGGGCGTTTGTATTGTTACTTGTGAGTGGTAAAAATTGTCCTTGAATGTGGTGGCTGAAGGAGTTGTGAGCTTTTTCTTGCTCTTTGTTAAATCCACTTTTGTACGGAACAGTTGCTGCTATTTTAGTGTATCTATAAGCATTTGTTTTTTAGAGCATGTGCCTGCAAATTCCTTTTTAGTATTGTGCTGAATTCAGCTTGATACCAGGCAGAGCCCTTGTCATTATGCAGGAGAGGTTAATTTTATGATTGTCTATTCGACTTATGACACGTAAGTAAAATTTGCTGTCACTATTGCCATAAGCTCCTTCAAATCAGCAAAAGTATCTCAGATCTGCATTGTGAATCTTCTTATTAATAAGACCTTATTGCAGCTGAGCCCCTGCAAATCAAAAGGTTATCAAAAGGAGAGAAAAAAGGAAGTGTAAGAAATGAATATCCTTAAGTAAGCTGTGAATGGTTATAGGAAGTCCTCACTGAGAAAATGGACCATACATTTGTCAAATAAACTATTTTTTTTTCTAAGTTAAGAAGCTCTTATTAAAAATAAGCAAAATAAGCCTGAAGACAGACAGCAAGAGGGGTACTCCTCTTTACCTACAGAGGTAAAGTTAAACTATAGTTAAAGAGTTAAACTATAACTATTGATTATCACTTTTCAAATCCTGTTGCCATCACCATGGCAAAAAGACAGAATCCTACTCTGGATAAATTAATGATAAAGCTCTGGCAGGAAGAAAGGTCATTGATAGGTAGTCTCATATTAGATTGGAATACATGCTTAAGAAATATTTGTTCAGGAACTAAAAATTTCAATACATGTGGACTGCAGGTTTAATTTTGTGTTTATCAAAGGTCTGAGAAGGAGAGAAGGGTTCTTATATTAAGCACATCTAGCTGTGTAGCCCTACCTGAAATACAGATTCTCATGTCTCCTAGTGCATCCTCATGTTTTCCAGTTGCAAAGAGAA
The DNA here is from genome assembly GCA_013398295.1 of Chionis minor. Taxonomy (NCBI): domain Eukaryota; kingdom Metazoa; phylum Chordata; class Aves; order Charadriiformes; family Chionidae; genus Chionis; species Chionis minor. Next base: position 815,669 of record VZSF01010126.1, on the reverse strand, counting down.
GTGAGAGTTTATAAAACACATTAATAGCTGTCTGCTCTCAGTAGCTTTTCACCTAATAGAAGCATCCAAATCACCTCCTCTTCTTTTCTCAAAACCCCTTCACATATGCCTTTCTTCTGTAGAAGTGCTTGGATATGTACGCAGTGTAGTAGCGGAGGTTTGCCGCTGTGATAGACAGAAGATTTTACCCCCTTGACACGTGTTGCAGGGCTATCACTCCTCTCAATCACAGTGTTTTATATGGCAATATTGCATTGCAAGCAGATATCTGTTTTGATCTTCAGGCAGATATCTATTTTGATCTTCAGGCACAAGTAAGAATATTTTTAACTCTACATATTTTCAAATATTCCACACAAGTGAATATCTATGTTTTGAATTATTCCCCTCACAGGCATCAGTCTGCATATTTAAAACCTGACCTCATTTTTCTATTTCTCATCCTTTTTGTTTCCTTCTCCCTCCATTTCCTTAGTGATTGCAATGTTTTCTATTCTAACATAACCCGTAACATGCCACATGACTCTTTCAACTAGTTATGGAAGATTTCAAACAATTTACCAGCATTTCTTGCACCCAACTGTAATACGCCTTGTTCTGATCCCTACTGACACCTTGTCCATACTGCTGCTCTTTGCTTGTAGCCCTTCATCAAGTTCATTTTTCCTCTAACCTGCCATTCCATAGTCTATACTAATTTTCACTCTTCAGAACAATTATTAACCTGTATTTGTAGAGAAACATTTTGAATTGTGTCGCTACAGGAACCCCAACACAGACAAACAATTGCATATCAGTGGAAATGAGCTCATAAAAGTATAGGGAAACATTACCTGTTAATTAGGAATTAATGTTACATATCTAAATTTCCTCTCCAGATTGATGCAACTATATCATATTTGAAACGTCCGTACAAAAATTAGAGATAACATCTTCAAAGAAATTGCTAATATATGCCTTTTAGATTATCTTAATGTATTCAACCATTTCTCCCTTTCACCCTCCATACATTTGAAAATGTACATGTGATTTTTCAATGAAAGGATGAATACACTTTCAACTTGAGATGCTGCAACAAAAACAGCTTCATCAAAGAAGCGCCATCAAATGACACCTGAACAAAAAGGTGAATGTCTGAATTTCTTTGTGCCCAGTTATTTCTTTTCCCTTATTTCAAACTACCTTGCTGTTTGTTTAAAAATCCCACCAGAAGAGTTTTTCTGGTAAACAGACAGAAACAGCCATATGGGATTAGACAGAAGATGCCTTAGGGCTAAGTCTTTACTATCTTTTGAGGTAAGTTTTAAAGCCATCTTGCTGTCAGTATACTGCTCCATGTGGACTCTTTCATGCTCAGTCACAGGCACCTTGCATACCTTGCCTACCTTTGCATAGATGCAAACTGCTAGCATGCTTCTGTGCCTGGCACCACTCACTCAAGTAGAACAGGCTGTGGGATCTAAAGAGGTGTAAAGTAGCTGGCGTACCATCTTTTACACAGCTGAGTGTCAGATGCTTCAAAGGAAAGTTCATGACCGCTAGTGGTGAACAGTTTTGAAAGCAATTAAAATCACAGAAACATAGAATAATTTAGGTTGGAAGAGACCTCTGGTGGTCATCTAATCCAACTCATTGCTCAAAGGATGTCTAATTAGATCAGGTTTTTCAGGGATGTGTTTAGTCAAGACTTCAACATCTCCAAGGATGAGATGTCCACAACCTCTCTGGACACTGGTTCTGGTAGTTGACCACTCTTGTGGTAAAAATATTTTTCCTTATACATAATTGGAACTTCCCACGTTCCACGTTGTGCCCATCGCCTTTTTTTCCTAGTGCTCTGCACCTCTGAGAAGAGTCTGGCTCCACCTTCTCTGTATCTTCTGACCAGGTAGCTGTAGGCAGCAATACAGGTCTCCCCCGATTGTTGTCGTCTCCTGGATGAACAAAGTCAACTCTCTCAATCTGTCCTCCTATGTCATGTGCTCCAGTCTCTGATCAGCTTGGTGGCCCTTTACTGGACCTGGTCCAGTATGTCCATGTCTTCCTTGCACTGGGAATCCAGAACTGGACATAGCAGCTCAGAGGTGTCTCACCGGTGCTCAACAGAGGGAAACAATAATATCCCTCAACCTACTGGCCACAGACTTGGCTAATGCATTCAAGGATACAATTGGCCTTCTTTGCTGCTAGGGCACACTGCTGTTTCATGTCCATCTTGTTGCCTATTGAGACCCACAGGTCCTTTTCTAGAGAGCTGCCTTCCAGACAACCTCCTCAGAGTCTGTATTGTTGCATGAGGTTATTCCTTCCCAGATATTGCATACATTTTTGTTGAACTTCATGAGGTTCCTGTTTGCTCATCTCTCCCGCCTGTCCTGATCTCTCTGAGTAGCAAGCCTGCCTGCCAGCATATTAGATGATGTTCTTCCTGATTTAGTGTTGCCTGCAGGTTTGCTAAGAATGCATTCTGTCCTGCCATGTGGATTGGTAATGAAGACATTAAACAACAGGGGCTCCAGTGTCCACCCCTGAGGGATGCTGCTGGTTTTTGCTGCCAGCTGGACTTTGGACCACTGATGACAACAGTTTGCTCCACTACCTTCCCAAGGTCTGAGGTGAGCCTGACCAGCCTTTCGTTAGTTATTTGAGTCTTCCTGCTTCTTGAAGAGGGGTGAAGACTTGATACAAACATTACTGCTCTGTAGCTCCTGGTGGTTAATAATTAGTCTACCTTAAACCATAAGATCTTATAATCCTTTCTTTCATAGTGTATACAGACTTTCAATAAATAAAAAAATCCTGTAGATTTCTTGGCTCCAAAACCAATTTGAGTTGGCAAATTGCTCAGGGTAACTACACATGCAAACAGTTTAAGCTGTTCGTTTCAATAGTTGCTTCTGGATATCAGCCAGTACTGATTTTTAGACATTATGCTTCTCGCTATCATGCCTTTATGAGATCCCTACAGAACACCTTACAATCTTCTCTGGTCTTGCCAAATGAAATAATTTTCTGCCATCTGCAAATATGCCTGTCTCACCATTCTGATCTTCTTTCAATGATTTTACGCATATTAATAATATGGGGTTCTACCATACATTGGTCCTATTTTTAATTATTGCTTTGACAAGATTAACTGATAGTGAAATAAAGCTCTGTGATCTGTAATTCCCCAGATCCCTACTACCCTTTTTAGACCTAGAACAGTTGCTATCCTACAGGCCTCCAATATTGCTGCTCATTTTAACCAGAGATTGCATAGTTTATTAACTGTTAAATCCCTTCTGTCTTCAGCATCTGCAGAATTTTTTGATAGGTACCAGGCAGTCCTAGTGAGTTGCTGTTGTTCTATTTGCCAGTTTGTTACAGCGTCTCTTCTTGTACTTCTGTTCATCTTGAGTCTCTGTTCATGGACTGTCTTCAGTACTTGAAATTTCTGATCCTGGATTAGTAAATGTGTAATTTTGTTGAGAAATGACAGGAAGGGATTATTCAAAGAATTCTTTTAGTTTATTTCCATTGTTCCTGCTTTTTAGTTTTTTGCTCATCTTGTCTTGTGATTTACTAATTCACTCATGACTTCCTGTTTCTGTAATAGCTAGAGAATTTAATCAGGTTTGTGTTACATCTGGCAGTTATTCTCCATATTCCTTCTTTGCTCTTCTATCTTCTTTCCTGCACATTGTCTGTGGTGGCTTGCTATTTGCCCAATTGACTTCTCTTGGGTCAGATTTCTTTGTTCTGATTGAGGTCAACTGCACTTCAGTAGATTTTAAACTTTGCTACTTACCCAGCTAATTTCCTTGGCTACTGGTTTATTTTTTTATTCATCATGTATTTTAATTTTTAGTTTATCGTATCATTTTATCCATGAGGATAAACTTTTAAGGTGATTCCATTATGACGAGAAGAACTCAACTTTAAACAGTGTTTTGGGGAAAAAACAACTAATCATCGGCTGTCTAGAAACCATGTTGCTCACTTCAACGAAGGTGCTTCTGTTAATTAAGGATCAGTATGCACTTCATCAATTGAAACTGGAGAAGAAATATCAGGAGATAAGGAAATGAGAGATTTTCCAGCATGAGGTGTTTAAAGCAGTAATCCTGAAGTCAACTTTAACAACTACTATAGACAGCAAAAAATGTAAAGCACTTGACAATGGCCTTTAAGGTGAAGGACGAATACTGAAGGAGAAAAAACCCCCAACACCGAAACCACATACATACAAAACCAGTTTCTGGATCTATGGATTGTTACAGGGTACTGAAGGTGGCTATCATGTTGAATTTCTGTAAATCTTTCTATGTGAACTTGTTCATCCAGATGGAGAATCAGTAACGCTACTTGTATAGCAGCTCTACAGTGCAAAGTATTAGATAACTTTCACAAAGATTGTTGATGACCTTTTGCTATAATTACTCAGATATCCACATATATCTGTGAATTTTAAAAGTAAAGCAACCTCATATTTATACCTTGGAGGGAATACTTTCTCAACCTCAACCTCAGCCTAAGAAATCTATTTTTCCAGCTTTGCTATTCCTGGCAACAACAGAAACCCACAAGGGCTTCTTTCCTCATAACCTACAGGTTTCTCTACCCTACAGCAATTTTGAGTACTTAACAAGCTGGGTTTTGAGCCAGATGTAGGAAGGAGATATATTTACAACAAAATAAAATTGCCAATGGAAGTCTGAAAAATGAACGAGCCGTCACTTTCTTTGTCTTGCCATTTTCATAATAATATGATGAGTCATAAATTAAGTTGCCTTTTTTTTCGCTTGGAAAGGCCTCTGTAGCTACAAATCCAAATGGTTATAACATGAAGACAGTTCATTCTTCCTCCTAGCCTCTAATTCGGTTTGCACCTCTGCCACTGGGTCTCAGCTGAAAAATAAAGCTTGGTGGAGAAAGCCACTGACTTCTCGGACATTTCTAAGGTAGAAATGAAAATTTAACTTTTTGAATGGCTAAACAGGAGTGAAAGAGCTTTTGATCATTTTGCTTTCAGAATTCTGAAATGCTGAAGCTTTGCAGTGCTCAGTTTCATTAACTAACTGATTTGAACATGCCCAGAACAAAAGTTTGCACCTCAGGATTTTCCCTGACTGTTTTTGGGAGCTCACCGATCCCAGCGTACCTGCACCAGACCACGTCTGGTAAATGCTGGATTGTATGATGCCTGCCAGGTGCTGCCCTGCAAATGGAGTTGAAAAGCTAAATCATTTCCCAGGCAGCCAGAGAGTGGCTGCTGTTCAGGAAGGATGAACTCTCCAATATCCATTATGGTGCATCCTCAACCCTACTCATATCCAGGAGAGGTGCCATCTGTGCTCATGAGAAAATAGAGATTGCATTTGTAGCCAACCACTATACATGCTGCACAAAGCGGGAATCGGCTTCATATGCCGTCTGTCTTGGATTAATCGCTTCCCTCTGGAAAATGGTATTTACTAATGGGGTTTTTTTTCTTAATCTAGAGCATACAGAAGTTGAGATGCTGTCAAGAAGGGAATCCAGGTCGTGTTTTTTTCCAAACAAAATTGAAAATTTAATGCAAAACTGTTTTCACTGATTTTCTTGCTGATATTTCAAGAAGGATACTGGTGACAAGAGTGAGTTGGCTTTGATAGTTTTTGTACTTGGGAAAAAATGTTTCAAGAAATACTTGTATGAAATGGCAGTCTTCCAGCTTTTACATTCGTAAGTGAAAAATTACCTTATTAATTTTAAATTGTAGTAGGTCAGAAACAAATATTAAAAATCGCAAATTGAAAGAGAATCTTAAAAATCATAAATTGAAAGAGAATCTTCATGGGCTGCTTTTCTTCCAAATTATTGGTTGGTGGAAATTACGTATTTTTAGCATTTGTTGCAATCAAGAAGTGACTCAGGTTTCCTTCTAGGTATTTTATTTCTTCTCCTTTACTGGTGGAATCACACAGGACACCTTTCACAACCTCTTCAGTCTGATATGTGCATGAGAAAGCAAGCAGAACAATTTCTATCTTTCAGGTGAAATGACGGGGGCAGCTGAAATGAATGATGATTACTAGGATTTTCATGGTGAAGTCAAGTGAGCAGAAAATACTACAGCAGCAAGAATCCTTCAAACTAACATAAGTGCTTCAAATGTAACTTTTAAAGGCCATTATTTCATTACTCTAATTGTGTGACCGTTGCCTTAATACCATTTTTTGCATTTAATGTTTGAGGTCTGCAGAAAGATAAAAAGGTACCTATGTACAATCTATTAGAACTTCTTAAATGCCTAATTCAGTACCATGTTTCAGCACATGAGCATGGTGTTCTCATGCAATGTAAGTTCATTGGAGACTTGAAGTAACTGCTTTGTAGTGGAAGAAGAACAGGACTTACTCTATAAACTTGTCCCAGAGAAAAATCAAGTCCTTAATTTTCTGCTTTTCAGACATCTTCAGTAATCCTGCTGCTTTCTGGTGATGTGATATGGATAAGAAAAAGAAATCTCTAAATAAAACATCTCAGCAACGATGCTTTTGAATCATGTTTTGCACATCTGACCCTTAGCCTGCCTTGTCTTTGCAGTGATGTAACTTAAGTAATACTTAATATAAACCTTGTCTGGGTTTATATTGAATTCTGACTAACACCAACAGAACTTGAAAGAGAAAAAAAGAGCAAGTATTAAGAAAAACAGGAGTAAACCACTATGGGCCAGGCTGGCATTGCTTGCTAAAACTCTTTTTCAGAGAAACTGATGCTAGCCAAAGGGAAGCTGACACAGTTGCTAGTTATGTGCTTTTTGAACACAATGGATCAACTTGGACATACAGAAATGAAGCCAAAAGTACTGATAAATCCGTACTGAGCCATTCTGCCCATTCAGATTCCGAATGTCTTCCTATTTAGTGGAAATCATCACAGAGAACATGCTATTAAAAATCAAGCCAAAATTAATGCTGATAAATATGTGATCAGAGAAAGACAGAGTCCCCAGATAAAAGATTAATAATGGCTGAATGGTCTTAACATATTTCCTTTGATTCATAGGAGCATGGTTATAGCAGAGGGAAATGCCATTGCTTTCAGATGAAACAAATGGCTCTGTATTGACTATTGAAAGCAACAGATGTTCTGCAAACCAGTACTTCCACAAAGGGACAGTCTTGGAACTATTTTGTAAACAACCTAGCTTAGATTTTAATACATGCACTTTGAGGATGGCTGTGTGACAGAAGCTCGTACAGATGGGTCCGGGAAGCTGTGCAATGCAAAGGGCATCTGACTGAATTCAGAAAGCCTCAAGCAGCCTTGTTTGTTGTTTTGCAAAGAAAGCCTGAGTGCATTTCCCTATGCTTGTAGGTTTTCTGTGTGTGTGTGTGTGTCTTTCTCTAGATATATATATATGAAAAAATGAAATTTTTTTTTCCTTAAAAATGTTTGAATACTCTTGTCAATAACAGACACATCGATATCATTTTCTGAAACTGTTTTTTCCCATTTGACTTTTTTCTTTCATTAAGCGATGAGCTTATGAATGGTTTCTTAATGGTTGAAAAGCAGCTGGAAAACTTCAGTGATATTGTGAAGCCACTGAATTGATGTCCTCAGGGTCTGTCCCTCAGGTGTCATTCCCTCAGTGAGGAGCTTACAAGTGAGGTCCTTACCAACTGAGCATTTTCTGGTGGTTCATAATGAGAATGGCAAAAGAGAGGTGCCATTTCAGGGGAAAATGCTCTGATGGACAGGTGTGCAGCATGCAGCAGGCACACGTATATCTTAGGGATCTAATTCTTGCTAGCTCTGCCTGCTTACTGTCAGGGAGCAGCGAGGGCTCGCCGCTCCCCGAGGGACCTGCACTGCTGCGGCATCACTGGAGCAGAGATGGATGCCTCCAGGCTCGTTTGAAATGAGACTCCTGAGCCCATGAAAGGTGGTGGTGGCGGCGATGGGGAGCAGGTACTCAGGCTCTATTGGTGCCCTCAGGGCCCTGACACTTGGCGTATCAGTGTTTGCGCTTCGAATTCAGAGAGCTGTAGTGTGATGATCTTCAGCTTACACAAACCAGTATGTCCAAGCGGCCAGTAGTGATGAATGGTGTTCCTCAGAGGTCGGTACTGGTGCTGTTCAACATCTTTGTCAGTGACATGGATGTTGGGATTGAGCACACCCTCAGCAAGTTTGCTGATGACACCAAGTGAGGTGTGGTCGACATGCTAGAGGGAAGGGATGCCATCCAGAGGGACCTGGTCAGGTTTGAGAATTAGGCCCATGCGAACCTCATGAAGTTCAACATGGCCATGTGCAAGATCCTGCACATGGGTTGGGGCAATCCCAACTGCAAATACAAGCCAAATGGAGACTGCATCGAGAGCAGCCTTGCTGAGAAGGAATTGGGGGTGTTGGTTGATGAGAAGCTCAACATGAGCCAGCAATGTGCTCTTATAGCCCAGAAGGCCAGCTGCACCCTGGTCTGCATCAACAGAAGCGTGGACAGCAGGTCAAGGGAGGTGATTCTGCCCCTCTACTCTGCTCTCGTGAAGACCCCACCTGGAATACTGCATGAAGCTCTGGAGCCCTCAGTACCGGAAAAACATGGACTTCTTGGAAGTGGGTCCAGAGGAGGGCCATGAAGATGATCAGAGGAGGTGGAGCACCTCTCCTATGAGAACAGGCTGAGAGATTTGGGGTTCAGCCTGGAGAAGAGAAGGCTCCAGGGAGACCTTATAGCTGCCTTCTAGTTCTTAAAGAGAGCCTCCAAGAAAGGCTGGGAGGGAATATTTACCAGGGAGTGTAGTGATAGGATGAGGAGTAACAGTTTTAAAAAGAAAGAGAGTAGATTTAGATTAGATATGAGGAAGAAAATTTTCACTCTGAGGGTGGTGATACACTGGAACAGGCTGCGCAGGGAAGGTGTAGATGCCCCATCCCTGGAAGTGTTCAAGGCCAGGCTGGATGGGGCTTTTAGCAACACGGTCTAGTGGGAGGTGTTCTTGCCATGACAGGGGTTTGGAACTAGGTAATCTCTAAGGTCCCTTCCCACCCAAACCATTCTGTGATTTTATGAAAATGCCCTTTCCAGAAAATATCCCAGTGAAGAGAAGAATAAATCTCCCCTGGAGAAGACAACTCTCTACTTTGTGGGCTTTAATTTTTTATTTATTTAATTTTATTTTATTTTGGCTTTCCATTTGCAAGGGCAAAGATTACAGAAGGACTGAACATTGTGAAGTTTTGCAGAGCCTATCCGCATTTCTCATGAAACAACAACAAAAAAAATGATGTACTTTTGGAATCAGTGACCTTCTGATTTGCTTATGTCAGCAGTTAGCATCATTGACAGTCACATTTCCAGGCAGAACCCTGGTCTTCTGGTACACATATGACCCAATGGTCAGGATTTAGCAGGGCCTTTATGCATGCGCTTTAAACAGGAGAAATAAAACAGGAACTGTGTGATCTTTAAAGTCCTTTCCAACCTAAACCATTCTGTGGTTCTACGAAGTAGTCTGTTAATTGAGACCATACACAAGCACAGATGGTTATCTGGTATTGAAGCTGGAATTAATTCTTTCTTTTTGAAATGGACATAAGCCATACTTCTAATCTCACTGTATATGTGGGCTTTAAGAAAGTACTTAAGTGCCTTTCCATTTCTTCTGAGAGCTGGAGCCTTTGACAATTTATGTTGCTGACTTAAGAGCCCAGGAAAAAGCAGAGGCTTATGTGTCTGTCACTTGTGAGGTTGGAGATGAAAAATACCAGGTTGTTTTGGAAAGATCCCAGTGAAGGGAGTAACTATTAAATCTCTCTTAGTAAAAATATTATGTACGAAACTTGGATTACTGGCTATTTTGACTGACTTGAAAAGGAAGATATATTGAAGAGAACCTGGTTATGGTCTTACATAATACTGATTGAATGCCAGTGAGGTAATGTACGGGCAAAAAAAAGAGAAAGTTAGACTAACCCCAAAATCTGCATCACGGTGCACATTTTCCATTTCCAGAGATCGAGATATATTTGTGTCGATCAAGGAAGGTATTTGCTCTGTCCCTTTGGTAGCACATGCAATAGTGTCATATTGCCTCCAGGGACAGCTCTAACAATTGCTGTGCTAGAGCCTTTCTCCTTCAAAGACAGTAATTTGCATTGGATTCAGATAAAGTTGCATCCTGAATGCAAATATGATCATAATTAATACAAGGAAGGGATGGGCATAATACTGTGCTATTATGGTTATACTGTAAAATCCATTATGTTTATAGGAAGCTCCTGACAGAAATAGCTTGCCTTCTTAAATAGCACTAATGAAAAAAAGGAGGACAAAAAGTCATTGATAAACTGTCCCCACCCCAATGTCCTTGCAATATATTAGCCTGAAATAGCACATTGATGATGTATAAATCTATGGAATTACAATGTGGAAACATGAAGGATACAGAGGCATGCATTTCCAAGGGCATTTCCATTATGCAACCCACTACTGTGAGTCAATAGACTTAATACATTATGTCTCTGTCTGATAATTAAAAAGGGAGGGTTACTGAGGATTTTTGACTTTATTGATTTATCAAGGAATCGATTGGAAATTAGCATATTAAGAGTCCTGAGACCCAGGATTATCGGTCTTACATTAGAGTTTCTTGACAACCAGAGCAAAGTTTCAGTTTTCTTTGACAGGAGCAGTGGTGACTCTCCCAGATGCTATTGAAGCCAGTAGCAAAATTCACGCAGATGCTGGAGCAAGCTCTCGTGGGATGACATTGAGGTTGATGTCGTTACCTATGTCTCTCCTCTCCTAAAGACAAATTACATTAATTCTGGACCAGGAATCTTGGCACTCATCCACAATACGCTGCCAGCCACTGCCCTAAATCTTGCCCAGTGTCCTCCAGAAGAGATAACCTGCCTGTGTGTCTCTCCTGGTGACTCCTAGTACCGTGGTGCCTTGTAGTGCCTGTTTGCATTAGCCTTCCCTGGCCGGATCTGCTCGGTGCTCACTGGCCCACGTGAGCCCAGAACTCAATTCTGTTGGCAAGATGCTTGGACCAGGAAGGATCCATGGCCACTTAAGGAAGGTCCTGCTGTCATCAGAGCTGCTTTTGATAGCCTGGTCTGCCTTGGTGACTTCTGTATTGTGCATGGGCCTGAGGTCCTGGGATAAGCATAAATGCTCTTGATTTGGCTGTGGTTGCAGCCAACCCTGTGCACTGCATCAAGAATGAACAGATTGTGGAGACACTGCTATCAGCTGAATGGCAGGCTGTGGTGGCAGACTGATGTGGGTTTTTGGCATGAGCCACAGGAGAGAGATGTATCAGTAAGAAATTAATTGCTGACCCTAGCAGATGCCATGCACTTTATTAATAGCAGCTAATATTAGTAACAGTAAACATAATAATATTAATGTAACAACCCTAGTTTTGAATAAGTTTCTTCAATTTTAAAATGAAATTAATTTCAGTTTAAAATAAAATCCTACAGAAGCTGATGAGCCTTTATGCAACTAATTTAAGGCATTCTGTAGGAACAAGGGCTCACAACTGCAGCCTCAAGAGCACATTTGATTTAATGCTTTCTAAGTATTATTTGCTTTCCCTCTGGCAGATACAATTAGTGGCTCCCTAACCCCTTCAAAGTCTGATTTGCTGTAATTTACCATTAAAATAATGAATTGATTATTTTTTAGCTGTGTCACATATCTATAATTCTGATAAAGAACATACTGCATGGGTTGAGCCTGCACTAGTAGATAAATGCTGGAGCTGACTGTTATTTCTGCCTCTGTGTTTTGGGGGGGGGGGGGTGGGTTTGGTTTTTTTTTTTTTTTTTTGTTTGTTTGTTTGGTTTGGTTTGGGTTGGGTTTTTTTTTTTTAATTGCAGCAGAAGTCTCCTCCTGGCACATCTTGATGTTTTGGACAGTATCCCAGTGGAATTTAACTGGACTAGTTGCATAACTGAAGTGGACACCATTTGGTCCAGTCAGATCCATGTGTGCATTCAACATGAAGTATAAAGATTCACCGTTTCAGTATGTACCTGAGCTTAAAATTTCTGGGAACTGAGACAATGAACTCTCCAGCCTATTCCGTGTTTTGCAGCAGCTTAGACTCACAACTCTGCCAGTCTTGAGTAAGGGAACAACTCTAAATACCATCAGCTGCTTACACATAATTTGCTTTCCTAGTCTTTACCTTTGGACTGGCTTTTTCAGTATTTGTTGGTTGTTTGTTCTCTGGGTTTTTTTGTTTGTTTGTTTTTTGTCCGCTGCCCCCCCAAATCAATCTCTGTTTTGTGCTACAAGGCATTCCAGGTACTCTGGTAAAAAGACAGGTAAGTGCCTGTCAACAGGAATAAAAGAACCTAGCTACTCCCTGACAGACAAACCAGGCAGCTTTCTGAGCATTTTATTAGTGATGCTCACAAGCGATTGAAGAGAAATCAAGCCAGATTGGCAATCTAAATCTCACAGAATGGTGATCCATCCCTACGAAGGAGTGAGCTATGCAAAGTGCAAGCTGAAAAACAAAGGACTAATGCTACTGGAACACACAAGACCTAATTTTAAAAAGCCCCAAATCATCCCTTTTCAGAGATATTGTCTTGTTAGTATGGTGGTACCTAAAGTCTTTTGCTTTGAAGTCACAGTTAGAAATACACTGTAACATTTCTCTGCTGTGGCTGCAGTAAATTTTCAATTCAGTATTTCATTTTACCACGTGACATTTTACCAAATCAATTAAAGTATTTCAATACTTACTGATAGCGCTGTGTCCCACTCCATTGTGTGTTGCATTTCAAGTTCAAGACGGTTTGATTATATTGTGGCAAAAGCCGCTATCGTATAGCAGCTTTCTGGTAGACCACTGGCCACCATGGAAAGCATTTGCGCGTGATATTTCCGAACAAGGCACTGTGTGTATGTCCCTGAATTAAATGGGCATGGCAATCTGTGGATGCTTGTGGATGGCAGAAGAGGAGGCCTGGAAGTGGAATGCTGATTCAAAGACTGGGTTTGCAGGAAGCCTTGTGTGTCTTGCTATTTGCTGGAGCAGATGAAGAGTCAAGGCATGGTAGCAAAGAAGCTACTGAGGGAGGGAAGGCATCTGGAGAAGACACCCTTGTCATGGCACAAGACCAAGGAAAGACATGGACAACCAGCTCTTGTAGGGACCAGGTTTCTAAGTGCTTGTTTTCTTGGTCTGTAAGAGACTTGGTACATCTGGGTTCCTTCAGCAACTGAAAGGGGAAGAAAAGTTGGGTCTGTTGATTTCTTATGGATCAGAGGAACTAAAGAATAGTTTTGCAAAGGAGCCTTGTGAGAGCTCAGCAGGACTAAGCAGTGGGGCCCTCAGGGCATGGTATCTCCACTACAGTTATGCACAGATGCTCTCCCTGTCACTCAGGCTGGAAAAGCCGGACAGCAGGCCTGGCATATGTACAAACGCCTGTGCTCAGTTTATTTAAATATATACTTCGAGGGTTTTGTGTGCTGAAGGCTGCAAACTTGCTCTGTGCTACCAGCGTGTTTTGGAGTTCATGCTGGCTGGCTCTGCCCCGGGGAGCCCTGCAGACGGCCTTTGTCATCTGCCAGGGGCTGAACCAGCTCCCCAGCACAGACGTAGCCCTGGCTCCGTCTGTTCCCCGGGATGCTGAGTTCTTGACGAGGGGCAGGTTCAGTTTGGTTTGGCTGCTGTGAGATGTTGTAGCTTGTTTGAACCAACAGACTGCGTGTGCAGGGGGCTGTTAAGTAGGATTTATTTCCTTTTTAGCTCTCTGGTCAGTCTGAAATAGGGAGGTCTTTATGCTCTACAGTCCTGTGCATACAGGTATGCTTGCAAGTGCATTCATGCATTTAGTGGGCAGAAAATACAACGTTATCAGTCATTCCTCTTGCTGGTCTACATTTAAGACGTTGAGTGAAAGGCAAATATGTGTTAATGGCACAGTGTGGGGCGAAAAAGCAGACTGTGATGACTAAAATACCACTTTTTGAAGGCAAGTAGTTACTGTATGAAATATTTCATAATCCAGAGAAAACTCACAGATCTCAGTTTATCCCTCATGTCTCAAAATATTGAACATGTAAATCATCTGCTTAAGATATGTGTGATTCAGCTTGTGCTTGAACTTGTTCCTTACCTTGTCAGTGGCAATATGGGCAACTTCCAGAGAAATAAATATATTCGAGTGGATATTCCACAAATAATGCAAACTCTGATGTGCTGAAATTTGACACAGGACAAAATTTCCACTAAAAATACTGCTTATAAGAATAAACACAGAGGGAGCACATTCTACATATTTGGTCAGATACTGTTTCCTGAATGACTGAGTCTTCTCTGGTGTATCTCATAAACACATTTCATTTTATATATGAAATGATGTATTACACAGCCCTACGAAATAAGCAGACTGGATTTTGCTTTTGAAAAAAATTAATTTCCGTCATTACACTTGGGATTAGAATTTCAAAACAGGACTTTATATAATTTTACAAAAGTCCTCCTCAGTCAAGACTCAGAAAGACATTGCATGCATTCTGTTGCCACCACAAGAAACTTCCACATGGTCAGAAATCCGGTAACTACTGAGAATGTAGTAGCAACCACACATTTTAATGAGCACCTAACATATCTTATTGCCAACACTTCTATATTGAGTATTTGGGATCAAAATGGGAAAAAAAAAATATTGAACTATGTCTGTCCCCAAAAAACATTGCAAAATCAGAACTTTTTTCATAGCTGCAATGGTGAGCCTTGGCTGCTCATCATAGCAAGCGATGAAATGGCAGAGAGGAGTACAAATCATGTTAAGAGATGGAGAAACAGAGGCACTGCAAAGCTGAGATATTTTTTAGGCCCCTCATAGGCTGATGGAAGATCTGAGAACAGCACCAGTTTAAAACCTACGTAAAAAAACCTGTGTGCCAAAATATTCCCTGTATTACAAGTCCAAAATCAGTAGGATTTTATTCTGTTCTGTGGAAGCTGGGTGTATTTTTCATGAGGCCTCATGGTCGGAAAATATAGAGTTATTATATGGTATAAGCATAATCAAAACAAAGCTCAAGATGCTGAATTTGTCTTTAGATCGTTCTCCTGCACTTAATATACTGCAGGCTTGAGAAATGTCGGATTACAACAGCGGCAGGAGTCTTCCCTAACCAAGCACCCCCTGGGGTGCAAGCATGATTCTTTGCATGAGCTATTTATAGGAATATGATCTGTGGCAGAACATTAGCCTCAGATAATACACTATATGCTTTTTAGCAAATAATCTGAGAAAATCCATTATTATTGTAGGATTCTGGGAGTATAACTAATAAGCTTGCATTCCTGCATGAGAGAAAAACATACATTAATGTTTGGTTGTTTGTCAGCAATATGCAAAAAGTTTAACGAAATTAAGAAAGAGAACAAAGGTTATCTTTCATTTATACAAACTGACTTTAATTAATCTAATTAATTTCTATATCTTGTTGTTTCTGGCAATAATGAATACAAAATTATGCCAAACATATACTATGAATCTGATACAAAAAGCTTTGGCAACTTCACACTCAATAATTCACAGCAACATGCTGAACCCTAAGAACTGTTCCTTCTGTGACCCTGTAGTGCAAATTAGAAAGATAAATTGGAATTTAACCGGGCTGGATAAATGAGCCCATTACCAAGGGTTTAGTTCACTGTCATTTTGAGATGACAGTTAGACAAAAGAACTGTACTTTACTTGATATTACAAATAAGTCAGCATTCTAGAATTTTTCAAGCAGATATGCCTTTGGAATTAATAATTTATTCATTCCCATTATCTTAGTATGTCTAGGCAATATTTTTCAGGCTGTGTTATCAGCAGAAACACAAACAAGCAGGATGCCTGTGCTGTGGTAGGAGACCATTGCAAGGTCATGGATAGCCATAAATACTCCCTTCCAGTTTCTGTGCTTGCATCACTGCCTCTCTTCCATTCCTTCTTTATCTTCCTGGAAAGGTTATTTGGGCAGAATGCACATACTATATTCAACAAATCACATAAGGATGGTTTTGGAAAATGGATGCCAATGTGCCATCATCACCATGCTCTGTAGCATAGATATTTGGAAAATTCGTCGTATTCCCCTCATTCTCAGCATGTCAGCAACTGCTAAGCAGGTTGTCTGTGACCAGTCATGAAGGATCCATGCTTCATAGGAATCCCCTATGGCAGGTTTATGTGTTCTCTGGGATTAAAAGAAATGTCTGAATTGCTCCTCTGGAGGGAGCCTCAGTCCTGAGTCATGGGTTTGTTTGATTTTTCCTTCAGTGAAACAGAAGCCAGTGTCTCCAATGACTTCCCCAATTCCCAGGATAGTTTCTAGAATCAAAAAGAAAAACTACTCTTACGCTGACTTGAGGCGGTGTTGGCTGGCTGATATAAGTCAGATATTTGACTTCAAAGGCAGCTCTCAATATACTCACACCCTGTCTCACAGTACCATGGACATACACAGACCCAAAGGCATGACAGCCGACGGGTGAGCAAGTGCTTTTTACAGGTCCAGGAAACTGTGTTGCAGATCAGGAAAACCTTTGCTAGGAGAACAAGTTCTTCAAATGGGAGTGATTCCAACAAAGGCAGCCATATAACGTGTGCTTCTTCCAGGCAATGACTGTAAAATCACTGAATACTTACCACAGTAAAGAGAACCTCCTTGTTTACTTAGCTTTACATAGTCTCTTTGAAATCTTGGATGGTGCAGTTGTGCTTGGTCTCCTTCTAATCATTGGTATTGAAAAATTTCCAAAGAATTACAATTTTAACTGCTCAGTCCTCCCACATCTTAAGGGTTATCTTTTTGAATGTTTCCCAGAATGCTCATCATATCCTTTCACCCTGGACTATCTTTCTGAACCCCAACAGGTAGTCAGGACTCCACCTGAGCTGCAGGCACTGTGACTCACCCTTTAACCCATGCATTATTCCACAACTGTAACAGGGAGCACACTTGAAATTCACCTCCAATATGCTTTCAAGACTCCCTATAAACAAATCAATCACCTGCTTGCCTTTTCCCTGAAATTACAGTCACCACTGAAAGAGAAGGGATCTGCATTCATTAGATCTTTTTTTGAAGCTCGGCTTTATTACCCTGACAAGAGTACACCATTCCAGGCTGTCATTTCTTGCACATTCTGCTGTAGATGGGTTTCCTAAAGGTCAAGTTATCTCATCCCAGGGAATATCAGTATGGACTGAAAAGTGTACAATAGTGTAGCTGTGTAGCTCTCCAGTGAGACAGCAAGGCTGACTGAAGCGGAATTCAGAGGTCATTTTCTTCTGGTTTCAAAAATCTGTGAAATCAGAAACCTGCAAAGCAGTGACATGATGTAAGTCACTAATCTTTATAGAATGTTATGCACTGAAATTAGGTACTGGGTAAGGTGCCAAGTTCAGGAGGGTAATACAATAATCAGTGTTCAGCAGAAACCATGGATGGTCCCTTGTCTCCTCTTCCTTGCGCACAGGACATGTCCTGAAGAGTACCTGAAAAAAAGAAGAAGTTACTCTGCAGCAACCATGATTCTTCAATGCTCTGTATTCACTGAGCCTCTCTCTGTCCCTGCTTCTTGCAGAATTGCAAGGATACAGGGGTTTGCTGCTATTCTGCCATCAAAATCCTTACACAAGAACACAGTGAAGGTGAAGACACATGTTCAGCCACCATTAGCCAAAGAAATGGTTTTTGCAAACCTTCATCAAGTGCTACCCGCAGGACAGCATCCTAGTGGCATGAGAAGGTGGAGCAGGTCATGCTTCAAAGATGCTTAAAACATGGACTTGCTCTTACTGACTCCACACATGAAAGGTAAGTGAAATCTCTGTACACCACTACCTCCTCTATGATCTGAAAGCTGCGCTTGAGAGATTGAGATAGATCGATCAAAGAATCATTTAGTGACAGAGACTTTCATAGGTCAGCTCCATTCTATGCCCAAGCTCTAGATAAGAAGGTTTGTCTATTTGAAACCTTTGCTGTACACCGTGAATACTTCTAACTGCAACGCCCACAAGCGGAAACAGCCAGCTGCTGAGAGGGGTCTTTGTGAAGCTCCCCAGTGGGAGCAGAAAAGCCATGCTAAAGAAGGGAAGTGTGTAAAGAAGCATTTTATGCGAGCACTTGGGCCCCCTTACTGCTTTTTTTTTTTTTTTTTTTCCCTGGCAATATTAAAGAACATTCTTGCAGGTAATATGGTCACACAGCTCTGTCATTCTCTGTACTGTCTCTGGCCTAAGAGTATACCAGAAGAACGGACTGGGGGAAGAGGCTACTGGGCTGCAGACTTTTCTGGTTGCTGTTACCTGTGAGGAAACCAATGGGAATATGTCAGACAGACAGGTAGATGAAATTCACATATGCTAATGTTGTGCCCTTGTATGGGATACCCAAGAGTTCAAGAAGCATATTTTCTCACCTTCCGCTAAGGCTAATGTGCAGCAAACAATCCTGTGTCTTGCAGGTGAAGCCTCTGAGATCTCTGATGATCATCCTATATACAACATGATGTAAGACAAATTCAAAGCTTCTCAAAAACCCCGAAGAACCTGTTACAGAAAAACAACATGGTGCCTGCCTGCTTATTCTTGCATATAAGAGAATAAAGCCCTCAAGAATGATTTAGTGAAGATAATTTTAGTATTAATTCTACGTAGTAATTACTAAATGGTTCTTCTTACACAGTTGACCATAATGAGTCTTTTGACATTAAGATGTTTGCATTTCTGAATCTAACTTGTTTATATTGGCTGATTACCCCATAATTCCATAAAATTCAGTATAAAACTGAATCATATATGTATATGAATTGTATATATAATGTGTAACATATAATTTTTACCTCTTACACATTTTTTGTTCTTGTCTTCTTATTCCATACAGCAATTGAAAGTTGTGGAACAAATAGAAAATTATTGCTTACTTTCTTCTTTCAGTAGTACAGCGGTGATTCAGTGGTGGATTAGAAGACCAAAAAAAGAGGAAGATTATGTCCCTTGAGCCAGAGATAACAAGTTGTCATTGTATGTGTTGCAACAGCAACTGTACTAGAAAGCAAAATCCAAGATTGTTATCAAAGCAGGAAAGGCTACTTACAAAGGGCAACCTGCAATGCTTTGAAATGACATAGTAGGACATTTGTGTTTTAAGAGAAGTGCAAACCCAAGTAATTTAGTCATTAATGTGTTACTGTAGGAAAGATACAAGGAGTTGAGATCACACCAAACACAAACTCCCATTTTATCAACGGTTATATAGAAACCTTGTCTAGATGAAAACCTTTCTGAGTAGCAGCGGGTGTCTAAACTGCCTCTGCTCTCCCATACTTTACTGTTGAATGGTGTAACCTTATTGATATTATTGCTTCTAAACCTGATTTATTTAGGAGAGATGAAATGGGAATGTTGGAAGTTTAGCGTTGTACAGATGATTATGACCCAGAGGCCGGTAGGCCTGAAGCTAAGCCTATGTTAGCATATTTTTTTCTGAACTAAGGCTGATTAAACCATCAGCTATGGTTAGTTTCCATCTTTTGGCACTTTTTACTGCATTTATAAACCTGAAATAGGGTTTACAACAACTTCACTTAAATGCCTGGTAGCTGCCAGTCTCAATAATATTTTGCAACTTTCTATTTGCAAACAAGCAGAGAACATGGTTTTATTTGTGTAGCATTTGGGGAATAGCTGGTTTCATATAGATTTAATGTGAAACTGTGTATTTGTCCATAGACAAGAAATTTGCTATTCGTCATTCATCATTCTCTAGCTTAAAATATGGGAATAAGAATAACACCGTAGGAATTCAGTTATCTGTCAGATGCCCAGAGCAGTCAATCAATCATGTTAAAATACCCATTTAAAAGGATTGAGTTCTAAACTCTGTGAAAAGCTAATTTGAATAAGCAAATCTTTAACCCAGATTTCAAGGTATATGCCTTGTTTTCATACTTTACATATTTCTGAAAGGCATTTCTAATCCATGACTGCCAAGCTTCTGGTCTTACCCAGCTTGGATGAAACATTGCTGACCACAGCAGAGAGAACCAAGACGTCTGTCATATGTTGAGAAAAAGCTGCCCCCATCCTTCAGGGTCATCCAACAGGCTACTTGCTCTATGGGATTGACTATGCAAATGGCCAAGGGCTGACTGGGAGGTAATGAGTGCTTCGATGCTTACTAAGGCATATGGCCTCAGTCTCCTTTGTCCTAATGCTGTGGGATTTGAATGGGCCTTTAAAGGGAGGGCAGCTACTTTTGCACTCTCTTTAAGGCATCTTTAAAGAAAAATTGGACTGTATGAGAAGCTGAAAGTATTTAGCACCCTTCAGAGTCAGTTTCCCAGACATTTTCTTTTTCTGACTGTTACTTCAGCCTGAAAACAAGAAGTTTGTGCAGATCCATGTAGAGATCATTTTATAGACTTAGAAATCTATAAAGAAAATTGCAGAGGGGCTAGAAACTTCAGAGATCAGTAGAATCACAGCAGTGCTCCTGTATAACTCGTGGCATGACGCAGCAGGAGGTGCAGTCATACACAATCCAATTTCTTTGGAAAGATGATGGAAGACAGGTTTTATCATACACGTACCACTCTACTTCTCAAGTGCAAATATGGAACTCCATAATTTATAGCCTAGCATTCTTTTAAGGTTTAATTCTTATTCTCTCTCTCTCTGTACAAAGACATGCTGTCTGAGTAATTGCAACAGTGAAGTTTGTGTTTGGAAGGGAGGTGTAGATTATGCTGTGAGACTTCCAACAAGTTTGTAGTCTGTAAGCATTTCAGCTATTTCCATTTCCAGTCACGACATAGAGAACTTTCTCTCATAAACAACTATTTCCCAAACTCAGAAACCTTAGACAGGAGTTGTCTGTTTTCACTCACACCAAGGATGGGCAAATCTGTTAAGACAAAAGTGAGATGTGGAAGAAGCATTTTTGGAAAAAACTCAGTCAGCTTTGCATATAGCCAGTTGGGAGGTAAGATTTCACCCAGTCCTTCTGCTAAAGTTGCTCAGGGACACCTTTTAAATCAGAGGCAGAACAGAGCTGTGGGCCCTGGATGGATCCTGTCTGTTTTAGCCGCAGGCTGGGACGAGAAATCTGAAGAAGGAAATACTGCAGGGTGAGTGCTCTCAGAAAAATGTTGGTGTTCTCAGAAAAATGCTGATGCTCTCAGAAGACGAAGTCATTAGGAACATCACACAAAACCTGGCCTTGTGACATTGTCCATGGGATTTCTTAGAACAAAAGTTTTTGAAAGCATATACAATAGGAGAATTATATTGCTAATGAGTGGGAGGAATTTCCCTTATGATGAACTGCGAATCGCTTCCTTGGCTTTCTTAGTAGCCTAGAACAAATTAGCTGGAGCTTCATTTTCTTTCAGTAGAGCTGTTCCTCTCCTGCAGCCACAATAATCTATCTTCCTGTCTATAAGTAACGTGAGGAGGTTTAATGTGTATCTCTTCAGTGATAAATAAATCCACCTTCTCTCTAGGATTGTGTACCCTCCTGATACGAGTCTTTTGTTTGAAAAAGAGGATGCTATTCATGGAACAAATACTTCTCAGAAATAACACTGTAAGGTAAAAGCTGACCTTGAGAGCAGCAAGGACATTTACAGTTTGCAGTGATGAGGCAATACATGATAGATGAAGGGAATGCCTGGAAAAATGTCAGGATGTTGTGGGATGGTTCATACATTCTCTCTGCAGAGCAATTGTTGAGGGTCAGCAGCTCACTTGAGTTTTGGGGAGAAAGGAAGTGAGGGAGGGTTCAAAACCTCCTTAAGATGTTCACTGTGGCTGAAGAGAACCCATTTTCTATTTGCCTGTGACTGGAGACCAGCTGAATATAAAATTGCTGGGAAAAGAAAGCATTAGGTCACCCTCCTGGACCATCCACTTGCTGGGGCAGCATTGTTCTTAAAAATAAACCAATTTCTGCTTTTTGACATGAGATAATTTTGGAGCTTGGACGATTTCGCTTTTCAAGGGATTATTATCTGTGGAAGAAACCCCAGCCTCCTGACACAGCTAAAGTTATGCTGACCATTGTATAACTATGTAGACTGCTGTATTGCTAAAGACCATCTGATTCTCCACAGCTCTGCGCTCTGCATACCACTGTTCTGGCTGCTGGTAGCATGTGGTATCTATCCATGGACACAGGTGTAATGGCCCCAGACGGAGACTGGTTTTTGGGCTGAGGCAGGCAGAACCCAAGCCCCCTGGCTCACCCTTGGCTTTGGTGCACACATTAGTCCAACACAAAGAAGACATCAAGCCTTCCCTGACCTGCTTCCTTGCTTCCTCCAGTACTCAGGGGCCACCATCAATACAGACCTTGATGCACTGTGGTCTGAGCAGCAGGAAAGCCAGTTGCCTTTTACTTTTTTCCCCTTTCAGGCACAACGTTTACCTGAATAATTCAGCTCCATCATATGCTCTCCTACCACTGATTTTGACTGCAGACATGGAGATGCAGGGGAACCCATTTTATCTACGTTGCAGGAGTACAGCTTGAGCATGCCTGGGAAGGCAGCCATGGTGCTTTAGTCTGTCCAAGAAAACTTTGGATTTGAGAGGCATTTGACGGATTAGAGAGGCAGACAGGGCTCCTGCCAAGGGCCCCGTGACCCTGTTCGCCACTGCGTTGGTGTCCTAGCCCTTGAAGTACCAAGTGAATACAAAACAGCATGTGTCCCATGGAGCAGAGAGTGATTATACTTCTTTGAGAGGCACAGTGATTTGCAATGCAGTGGAAAAGCAGGACTTCATATCTTTCTGAAAAACTTAAGCTGCCTGTGATTGCATGTCTCTTCTAAACTTACTACAGTTTGAGGGGGGCTGATGACTTTCTGGGCTCATGTCCCTGCCAAGCAGACCCCCGATGGGCTCTGAGCTGATCCAGGAGGAACACGCACCATGAGCTCAGCTGTCATCTGACTCCACATCCTATTACCATTTCCAGCATTATCTGCTATCTGCCTTCCCTGGTGCCTTGTGTATTAAAGAAGATAACTCAGCGCTGCTGGAATAAATATAGCACACAGCTCTCCTGTCAGGGTGCTTACTTCATTAGTCAAAGAAAAAAAATGTTTCTCATAGTTTTTCTCCTTGTAATTTTCCTGAAAGTTTTTCTGCTGGAGGCCCTGTATATGTAGTCAGCCATAGCACATATTGTCTAAAACAATATTTGAGCTCTCTGTAAGTAACCCTTTCAGCAGCATTACTTATTTTGGAGGAAAAAAGGAATGATATTGGGAGGACTGAGAGCTGAAAGGTTTATGGGTCTTCCCCACAGGGTTCATCCAGGATTCACATTGGGTTTTGGACCAAGTCAGCCAATAGTGAAGTTTAGGAGGCAGTAGCAAGGTTTTGCAGTCAGGCAATGAGCTGAATTAGTGGTAAGTGTGCCCCTTTGTTGCCAGAACAAATCTAGGCAAGCTGCTGAAGGAGAAGTGGTGATTCTTGCCTATGATTTAGGATGTCTCTGTTCCCCATTCATCATGTCCCTGGACCACAGGCCGTGTGGCCGCTGAAGTGCCACATCTGCAGGAGGCTGGCTACACTCGGGTCCCTCCCCCTCCCATTTCTGCCCTCAGCAGAGTATGGGTAAAAGGCCCTTTTTAATGGCTTGGAGGCTGGTTTTGCAGCTGAAGGCTGACATGGGTGTATACCAGGAGGAAAATCTTTACAAGTACACTTTATTTCAAATATTTCAAATTTTAACAAGGTTTAAAGGGATATTATGTCTAGGTTGTATGGTCTCCTTTTTGGTTCTTATTTAGAAAAGTAAGCCTGGCATATTTATTTTGTTCTTCTCTTTGAAATTATTTGTCTTCCAGTGTCATTTTCCACTAGAAATACAGACACTGCTTACTGTCTTTTCCGCAGAGGATTCTATGGATGACTGAAGAACTCACACATTGATATCATCAGGACCACAAAAGCAGTGAGAAGTGAGAAAGAGGACATGGATTTTTAGCCAGGTTGCTGAAAACTCTTTCCCTTGTCTGTTTTTGTTGATTCTTAATTATCCCAAGCATCTGCCAGACAGTCGGCGCTTGAGAAAACTCCACAAACCAGTTTCTCAATCCTCTAGAAAGACACTAAAAAAAATTTGGAGAAGACAGCAGATTACATCTCAGAAATAAGAAATGAATGGTAAAGAAAAATCTTTATTCAAGTTTTGCACTTCTTTATGCAAAATCAAGCAGAAAGAAAGCATACAAATTCGTTGGTCTTTTATTGCTTTTGTATGCATATACGATACTGAATGATATGAAGTAAGGTATTGGAGGTCAGGAAGCTTGTTAAACAAATCTTAATATGAAATGGATCCTGCTTTTGACAAAATAATTATGATTAACATTAGTTCTCATGAAGACTGGAAGGTGTCTTCTCTGCAAAAGATATTGTAGTATATTTGAAGTGGCAACTCCTACATTTAAACAGAATTTGCAAGGGATCACCTCATAGAAAAATATTAACTAAGAAACAGGTTGCTACAAAACTGGGTTGTATGATTTGTCATGCCAGATGTTGTTAAATAGTAGTTTATGATCAGTGGCCTACATATCATGCTTAAATAGCTGCACTCTCTTTCAAATAATAAGTATTAGGGTCACCTTTATTTCTCCTGTTCTGAAAGGGGCTGTCTCTGGATGGCTGATTCCTGAGCCAAAACCAGGGAATTTTCTTGATGCTGATGGAAGAGGGCAGAAGATAACATGTGAATCCAATTTCGAGGATAATGAGTCTGCTCTCCACTTTCCAGAGCTGGCAGGCGGTTCTCAAATAGAGCTGTAACAGCACATTTTTCTCATCCCCTGCCCTTTCCAGGGGTCTTTTGACCTGGCGTACACTTGTCAAATGGTAGCGGTTGCAAGAGAGCTGAGACATATCCAGGGTGTCGGAAGAGGTATCCGGTGGATTTTTCTCTCGCGGTAGAAGAATTGTTTGTGACTCCAGACAGAAAAAGCATATGACCATAAGAAGAGTCAGAACAGCAGGCTGGTTCTGAAATGGTGACGGCTGTAGGTGCTATCAGGGAACCAGTAGGAGGAAGGTGGAGAAGTATTTTGAAGCTCAAATACATATTCCTTTTCTCATTCTCTTTTTCTCATTTAGCACGTCTGTGCTAAATAATTAGCTATAGCTTTTATTCAACTACACATAACTGATGTGTGATAGAGTGTATCAAGGACTGCTGGTTAAATGAAAACATGTAGATTAAGGTGATGCTGAGGTTTGAAAACATTTATGAACAGTCATGTTTAAAAAGTACTGTTCAAAAACCCTGAGTTAGGCAGACAACTCCTCTGAAAATTCAAGAAGCATTGACGTCTCTCTCCTTCCAGCTGAGGTACAAAAAATGAGAGAAAGTAAAAAATGAGGCACTTAACTAAGCTTAGTTTTATGAGAGGCACCCTTGCTAATCAGGATTTGTCCTAGTGATTATCACTGTTAAAGACTGGATACACTGGATACACATGTATCTGACCAGTTCTGTGTTTGGACCTCCCACTTCCCAGGGGGAAGTGTTTGTCTTCATGGGAGACAAACTGTGAGCTCGAGGAGTAGTTGCGAGGCTTGCTAGCATTAGGCTGAAGGATGAAGGAGACATGTCTCCTCTCCTCCTGGGGTAATGCACAGTGCCCTGCAAACTTCTGCTAAGGTCAGCTCTGCAATAACCATGGCTGCGTAAATGGGCATCCCAGGGAGAGGCATAGGTGTCTGTGGTTTCAAGAAGGACTAGGAAGGATGTGGAGCCAAGGAACATCTTTGCACCTGTGGTTCTTGTAGGCGGTACTGAGTTGAGTCTGTGGCAGAGCCAGGAATGATAGCGACAAGGCAGTTTGGAAGAATTCTAAAGAATTTCAGTAAAAAATATCAAATAGGGAATGGAGCATTTCAGAAAGACCTGCTGGAACAAGGGTTTACATTGTCTTAGAAACAGTCCATCTTCTCTCTGTAGGTGGGCTCTAAAGGCAGTGTAATTTTTCCTCCTTTGCCTAACAATTACTTATATTAACACTGAGATCATATTGCAGTCATGCTCCTGAATCTCCCATCCAAATCTTTGTTTAATATCACAAGCATGGTTTCTGCCAGTGTTTTCCCAAGAGAAATCTCTGTTTCACGAAACAATTAAATTTAAATTTGTTTGGTGGCCTGAAAGTCCTCAACTACATTTCAGGTTTATAAACACCATGGGAAGAAAATGATTCCTCAGAAATGAAAATAGAGTCAAGTTGGGGATAAATATCCTAAATTGTAATCTCAGCCACAAATCCTGTTTCAGAAACAGAGAGCAGCCAGGAGAGGTCATGATCCAGACTGACAAGGGATGAAATTGGCAGTGCTGGTTTATAGAATCTAGCATAAGCATGTTAAGCACAGCCAATGAAAGAAAAAAAAGGAGATGCTAGGCTGAAGTGAAAAAATCAGACAACAAAATCTGATTTGCTAAAACAATCCATAAGAGGTAGATTTCCTTCTTGGGGAGAAAGGTCACCAAGATACAGAGTCCTGTGCTCAGTTAGTCACACTGTAGCAAAAAATGTGTAGCAGCAAAAGATAAAATCAGTAATATGTAAGAATTAACCAAAAAATTTTTTTACCAGCAGTCAATAAGAGCCACATTCTTTTGTTCTGATAGATATGAACTCCAGAAAATTGTGGGGACTGTTTAGGGGTTTGAAGGCTAGTAGCATTATAACTGTTAGAAGACGAGGCTCACTGCTGGACCCCTTGTCCTATTTTCCTGTCACAGTTACATCAATGTAGAAAAGCAGTTGTGCAAGACAAGAGCTAGGCCTCATCACAATATGAGGCAAGCCTTGTGGAAGCTGTGCTAGCAGATTTTAGCAAGTGGATAACAAGGTACTTTAATGTGTCTGAGATGTGGTTATGAGTGACCAGCTCCCCAGAAAGATTTATTCTGAGAAAAGAGAACAGGGTCATCACCCAGATACACAGGTAATATAGACAATGCATCCCCAGAGAAGACCAGCCTGGTCTGGAAGCCTTTCTCTGACTGAGAATGGTGCCTGAGCACGTTGTACATTTTTGCTTGCAACTGGCTCCACTGACACTAGACTTCCCAGTTCATCACCTTCAGGGTTTTTTGTTTCTCAGCCTTGCAACACCAGCCAGCTAAATTGGGAGCTAGATTGTTTTTGAACGTCAGCTTTTAGAATATACCTTGTCAACGTCTTGCTAGTTTGTATTTTGCCTTTTTCAATGCTTTTTTAACATGCAGTTTAACAGCACGTACCTAATACTGTGGGTAGCTCTGGTCTCCTCTGGCACTGTGTCCTATAACTGGCTTCTGATTGCTTGCAATGCCTTATTCCCATCTCTGATACATTCCCTGCCAAGCTTCCTCCCTGCCCTGATCCAAAGGAACAGTGCATTTTCTGTTGTACATGGCCTGAAACTTGGTCTTCAGCAACAACTGCTTTTCCTTACGCAGGTTCACAGGTCTATTTTGCCTGTTCAGTGGAAAGGAAGAGGAGGAGCAATTGAAAACAAAACATTGCTCTTTTTTTGGTGCCACATTTTGTCCCATACAAAGAACAGAAGAGTGAGATAGGTTTGCTTTCACTGCAGCTCCACTGTTACCCTTCTGCTGCTCTTCAGTTGTGTCTGTGGAAAGACAATGCCACAGCAATGCCAGCTGTGAAAGGGCTTTTGCCAATGCAGTGGCTTTTTCCTGAATGCAGCCCCTGCATAGATAGAAAACACAGTGAGAGGGACCAGATCTGACAGGGTATTCTGCTGTAAATTCATTTTTTTTTTAACTGGTGAAACTTTTTTGGATGTAAATGTTTTATGGTGAGGAAATGTTAGCCAGGTCAAGGACAGCTGTTAAGACTTGGCTGGAAGGAGAAAAGAGAAAACCTAAACTTGGCTAGAGAAAACAAGAAGCCTGGGGCAGAGAGGAGAAGCCTGGGGAGGGGGAGAAGCCACCAAAGATTTTCCAGCTGGACCTAGCAGGGATAGGCTGCATGTGATTCTCCTTCTGTGCCCACTTTCCAGAACAGGAGGCAGAACACCCTTCTCCCAGGCACCCTGCGGTGCCTTCTGACATGTCCTGTGCGTCACCTCTGAAGGGCAACAGTTCCCACAGATGGGGAGAGAGGTGCTTCTCTGCTTTCCTCGGGATGCTTGAGCAGATTGCATTCTTCAGGGTGGTTAGTTTTTGTCCTGAATTACAAAGAACAGCTTTAGGAGGTTACTCCAACAGTCGTTTATCCAGAGGAAATCTTGTGTAGCTTGTGACCTGATGGCATTGTGGCTGACACAAATGGGTTTTGAATGCTCACATATGGTGTTACTGAGTCTGGCCTTTGTTGTCCAACCCAGTTTCATGTCAGTTGGCAGAGTGTTGAAAATGTTTCTTCAGTATGCTGCACCTTCAGCACCACGCGTGAAAACAAGAATCTTTTAGCTCCTCTATCCCAGTTCAAATTACGTATTTAAGCATAGCAAGAAGCATCATGAGAAGAGATTCTTATTTGTTTTGCTCTATCTAAAAACCGTTAGATTTATGATTGTGGAGGTGGGCTGACCCTGGCTGGAAGCTAAGCCCCCACCCAGTTCCTTGCTCACTCCCCCAGAGGATGGGGCAGCGATTCAGAAGGGCAAAAGTAAGAACGATTCATGGTTCAAGATCAAGACAGTTTAATAAGTGAAGCAAATCTGCACACACAAGCAAAGCAAAATAAGGAATTTATTCTCTATTTCCCATCAGCAGTCAGATGTTTAGCTGATTCCTGGAAAGCAGGACCTCCGTGTGCATAATGGTTACTTGGGAAGGCAGATGACATGACTCTGAACATCCTCACCTTCATCCTCCTTTTCCCCAAATTTATTGCTGAGCATGATGTCATATAGTATGGGCTATCACTTCAGTCAGTTTGGGTCAACTGTTCTGGCTCTGTCCCCTCCCAACCCCTTTCCCACCCCTAACCCGCTTGGTCTGGGGCCAGAGTAGGAAAAAGAAAAGACTGATGCTGTGCAAGTGCTGCTCAGCAATAGCTAAAATCATGTGTGTCATCAACACTGGTTCAGTCGCCAGTCTAAAACATAGCACCATACAGGCTACTATGGAGAAAAGTGACTCCATCCCTGCCAGACCCAGTACTATCTCCACCTCTTATTCAATAACATTTATATCATACTCAGGTGCCCTACTATCCAATAGGTCCTTGCTAGCCAATACCCACCCTTCCATCCCTTGAGATATACAGCTACCATTCCTGTGGTCTATGGGCCACCCTGTAAAAACAGAACGATAGAATGATGGAATCATTTAGGTTGGAAAAGACCTTTAAGGTTAATGAGTCCAACCATTAACCTAACACTACCAAGTCCACCACTAAACGATGTCCCTCAGCATCACATCTACATGGAATCCATACCTCCAGGGATGGTGATTCTGCCACTTCCCTGGGCAGCCTCTCCCAATACTTGACAACCCCCTCAGTAAAGAAAATTTTCATAATATCCAATCTACACCTCCCCTGGTGCAACTTGAGGCCATTTCCTCTTCTCCTATAGTTTGTTACTTGTAAGAAGAGACCGACCCTCACCTCTCTACATGTTCCTCTCAGGTAATTGTAGAAAGCAGTAAGGTCTCATCTCAGCCTCCTTTTCCCCAGGCTAAACAACCCGAGTTCCCTCAGCCACTACTCATAAGACTTGTGCTCCAGACCCCTCACCAGCTTCGTTGCCCTTCTGGACACGCTCCAGCACCTCAATGTCCCTCCTGTAGTGAGGGGCCCAAAACTGAACACAGTACTCAGGGTGGGGCCTCACCAGTACAGAGTACAGCATGACAATCACTTCCCCATTCCTGCTCACCACACTGTTCCTGATACAGGCCAGGATGCTGTTGTCTGCCTTGGCCACCTGGGCACACTGCTGGCCCACTCAGCCAGCTGTTGACCAACCCCCCCAGGTCCTTTGCTGCCAGGCAGCTTTCCAGCTGCTCCTCCTCAAGCCTGTAGTACTGCACGGGGTTGTTGTGATCCAAGTACAAGACCTGGCAGTTGGCCTTGTTTAACCTCATAAAGTTGGCCTCAGCCCAATTGTTCCAGCCTGTCCAGATCTGTCTGAAGAGCCTTCTTACCCTCAAGCAGATCAACGCTCCCGCCCAGCTCAGTGTCATCTGCAAACTTACTGAGGGTGCACTCGATCTCCGTGTCCAGGTCATTGATAAAGATATTAAACAGAACTGGCCCCAGTAGCGAGCCCTGGGGAACACCACTTGTGACTGGCTGCCAACTGGCTTTAACTCCATTCACCACCACACTTTGGTGGCTATCCAGCCATTTTTTCTACCGAGTAAAGAGTACACCCATCCATGCCATAAGCAGCCAGTTTCTCCGGGACAATGCTGTGGGAAATGGTGTCAAAATGTCCATAAAATGTTCATAAAATGTCTATTGAGTTAATTTAGTCCATGTCTTGGGCTACACCTGTTATGGTGGTTGCTGGGGACAGGGGAAGCACTGTGTTGTTGGGCGCCAAAGCCAACTCAGGTTGGGTCACTGTTGCACTTGCGCAGCTTTCTGCAAGGCTGAACCACTTTGAGTGGTTCCTGCTATAGTGGTTCCTATAACATAGAATTTGAATCATAGATTGCAACAATTTAAAGGTATATAGAAGGATAAGTTTTCTAGATATTTCACAGGGCAGGAATGTCTGGGCCCCAAGGGCATCACCAGCCCTTCCTGTCCCTTCCCACCTCCCCTGCAGCTCTCACTTCCCTGCCCATGGCCCAGGACCCCTTGTCAGCCTCTCAGAATTCCCTCCACCTTCCCCTTGGGAATACCTCCTGCCTGTTTTTTATTTTTGTTTTTGTTTTTTTCTTTTTCATTTTTTCTTTGTTTTCTACTTTCTACATCCAGGTTTCTTGCCCAAGCATGAACTTTTGAGATGAATGTTTCAAAGCAACAACAACCGATAATAAAACCATATTTCACAGTGAAATTGGAACATTTTCACCCATGGATACATTGATTAAAAGGCCAAGTTGGGAATAGTTTGTAGGCAGAAATATGGAGTATAATTTAAGTGTGAATGAGAAAGTAGTTCCAATGAAATGTGGTGTGTGAACATTAATAGAAGATGACTCCTAAGAAAAAGCTTACAAACAATTGCTTTCTCCAACAAGTTTGGCTTTATTAAAACTACTTTTTTTGAACTTTTCTGTCTTCTAAACTGATTCTTGTTGCCTTACTTGGGCTGAACATTTGCAACATATTAAAATATTCCTTCTGCTAAAGCTTTGAGGGTGAGCAGTCACACTCAGAAAATTCCCATTAGTACTAACATTTTAAGTACTCTGCATTTTGTTGCTGCAGTGAGTTTTCTTTGGCATATTTCATGTGCAGTTTGTTTCATGCCTGCTTTGTAAAGTCACAGTGTGAAGGGTCAGGCTGCATCAAGTCCAATTCCCAGTCAGAGACGAGTGTTACTGTACTTTCTGATGGCCTGATACCAGAAAGAAAAATGACCTGTCATTCATGTATTTAAGCAGCTACTTTCAGACTGTTTAGGATGAGGCACTTGCCCTCAAAACCTTGGTGTATAAGAGTCAGGCCAGGATTTTATTCCAAATTACAATTTATTTGGGTACTGCTCACTAAAGTCTCTGGTTACTGTGATTATTGTTGTACACACCCTACTCTTGAAGAACAAATGTCCAAAATGCTAAGCCATCATTTCAATTAACAGGCAAGAAGATATCTTCCTCCTAGTGTTAGCAGGAAAGTCTGAGATGAAATTGACTTCAAATCTGTACATACGTGAACCTTCCAAACAGTTTTTTCAAATGAGAGGTTGGACTGTTGATAGCGAAGTTGAGGGAGGAAACTATACTACTATAAGCAAAGGTGGGGTTTTTTTCCCAGCCAAAGCTTAAGCAAACATCATATTTCTAGAGAAATTTAAAAAGTAATTGACAGTCACATTTATTTCTCTGTGCACATTTCATTTCTCTTTTGTATGAACCATTAAAGAACGAATTGAACTAAGATAAGTCAATCTCTTCCTACTGCTATCAAACAAATCTGAAGCAGATTAAGTAATAAAATTGACAAAGCAGCATGAAGGAAGAAGAAAGCTCTGATGTTGGCAACTTGAAGTCAGGAAATACTCCAAATTTTAAAGCTGACGTAATTTGACAGCTCTGATGAAATCATAAGGGTATGTATGCACATTCAGCAAAAAAAAATATAGCCATGAACTCTATCTCTCTTGACAGGCTGCCGCTTGAATGGATACTTGATTAATATTATCTGTATTCACAGTGATACTTGGCATGAGCAAATGAATTTCAAAATATCGAGCTAAACGCTTTCATAATTCACTGTTGCAGGAAGGAAACAGTGCAAATGTGACCTGGAAAATTAGTCCTACAGTAAATACAATCCATCACTTTTATAACAGTTTGTCTCATTGGGGTATACAGGTAGGCTTGTATGTTACAATTATCACTAGAGCACATATTTTATATAAATGTAGCTTAAATGCCTATAGAAGTTTAAAAAATATTTTACTGGTTTGTTGAGTGGGGTCTTTATCTGAAAAAATAGTATCCTGCTTTGTGAATTCTAGGCTATATTAATTTTACTTACTATTAATTATAATCCCTAAATAAATTAATTCTCTCTTTAACAGATAAATCTAGAGGAAAGAGGATCCAAGACAAGAGCTGTCCTATCAACAAGCAGGAATTTTGCAAAGAGCAATGTTAATTGTAAATTCTGGGACACTTATTTTAAGTGGTTCTTCCTTATGCTACTCCCAACGTTCCTAGAAGCACTGTTCTGTTCCTGTTTCTAGGGATCCATTTAGAGTATCAGGAAACCTTCAGTTACACTTTCTCTCTTTTGAAATTTTTGCGCCATAACTCAAGCTGCTGTTATTTGTCTTGGCTCCTTCTAGAAGCTGTCAGCAGTGTTTCTGGTTGCAACCAGCATCATAATATGGGAAACAGCACACCTTTGGCTTAAAAGAAGTCCATCTAGAGTGTTTCTGTATTCTGACAATACCTGGGTGCTGGATAGCAGTCTTTTGGCACAATTGCAGCTGGGTGCAATTTAAAAAGAGCTGCTCTGAGGCTTCTCCAGTCTGTCCTAGAAACTCAGTTCACAAGGGGCTTAGAAATGGAGAATGTATATCACCATTGCCTTTTTTTTTTTTTTGCGTCCTGGCCAAGCAACACTGATATATGTGAAATCATGAAACAATTGGTGAGAAGAACCAAAGCCTGAAGATAATGTTCCTGCAAGAAAGCATTCTCATGCTATTCTTGAGATTTTGACTTTGAAAATCATGTCGTAATATTCAAGTGCTTATGCATCGGTGCCTAGCACTTTTTGAGATGCCTAGGGGCACCTGAGACATTCATAAGGCTGCAGATAAGTCATGAATCCTACAGGAGACCTGTGCCCTTTTAGATAGAAAGTTGTAGGCCAAATGGGAAGCTAGGGACACTTAGTTGGCACCAGAAATCCTGTGTCTGTCTGGAAGATTCCTGTCTAAATCGCCTCTCAGGTGAGTGCCCTGTGGTTAAAAGGACAGGGCAGAGAGGAGAGAAGGGAGGTTCATGTATGTGTATTCATAGAATGTATTCAGTAGGTTAGAGAAGATGTCCTGTATCTCTGCCATAGGTGCTAATATGAAAAATCATCATGTTTTGCATATAGTTTTATGAGTGTGCCTTTCAGTATACAAATTATTCTTACCACATTTGCTCTGAAAACTTGCTCCTTGCCCTACATGAGGAGAGGAACCTTGAGCAGATCAAGACGTGGGTACTTTATGAGTGAGCACTCATGTAGATATATGTTGGCCTTAGAAGCTGAAAGGTGTTCCGTTGCACTTTAGAAGGATTTGTCAAAGTGGAGGTTGCTCATAGAGATGTTCCCTGAAAGCAGGTAAACTCTCTTACCAAAACTGATGAAGTAATTTCGCCACCTTTGTTCATAAAAATATATTTGAACACATTTTTCTCTACTGTTCTTTCTAATTCTCATACTGACACTGTCAACGGTAGACTGATTATGCTGAGGTTCTCTATTTGATAGAACCAAAAGAAGGAACTGTTCATTACAGAGCAGTCCATGGGCAATGGAGCTGCTATTTTCTTATTTGTATTGCATTCTCATGTCTTGTATGAGAAAAATCAAGTGTGTTCATTTCATTTTTCTTCTGGGAACATAAAAAATTGTTGCAGGTTTTGTTTGGACATGTGCTAATTTTCCTTCCTAATCTAGGACAAGGAGGCTTGGAAGTGGCCTTAGTAGACTGCTCTGGGAACTGCTCCCAAATAATGAACACTATTAAGTAGCCAGATCTAGTTCAAGGATGATGGCTTTGGTAATTCTGTGTAGAGGAACATGCCGGTTTTGCTTTGCAGTATAATTAGTCTGTGCATGAGGCACACCTGCTTTATTTTAAAAGTAAGCCGTATGCTTGTTTATGAAAACCAAACATCTGCCATAGAGTTGCTAAAATACTTACCTTAAATACCTGTTTCTCATACACTGCTACATATCTTAAGGTAAATTAAGAAAAATGTGTATTGATATTTTAACACTGAATTTATGATTGGTTGTCATTTAACTCATAGCTGTTCTCAAGAACTGTACTTTTGACATGCATAAGTCACTTGCTCTAAAAATGTCATTTATGTTTCTGAATCATCTTTCACATATTAACCAGAAAGCTTGCTTCTCTCTCAGAATAAGTAGATCTCATGCAATTCTCTGCTTAATTGTACTGGGATTGATTCCTCTTGACCATTGCTTAGAGATGTTTACCCCTGAAAGATTGAAGACCAGTTTATCTCCTGTCAATTTCTAACAGAGTAAGAGGCACTGGTTGATGGAATGGCTATTTAAAACTCCCCATATATGTTGAAACTGTCATAAATTTTCTTTTTGCATTGATATTTACAAGAAAAATACTAAAATATACCAATAGAGTGGATGAATGTGAAGGTCAGACTGATTTTTCTGCTGTAACAAAAAGCTTAATTCCCTAAATGGCGATACCTTTTACTGATGAGAAGCACTATCATTCTCTGTCTTTCCTAAATGTGTATTAAGCTTGCTTGAAGTTTTAACTTTATCTCTCCTACTCACTGTGACTAGAAAATACAATGAATACATTTTATAATTAAATTGCCTAGTTACTTCAAGGAAAACTCAACTGTACTCCTTCAGCTTGTGTTAAAATCAGCAACCCACTGAAAGAACTTGGCATAGTATTTTCATCATTCTGTTTTGAAATGGCAAGCTTGATAAACAAACTAAAACATGGATGATGGCTTTTTGTCACTGAACAACCTTTAGCCAATAACTGATTTCTTACACAGAGTAGTAGTTAGCATGATGGAAAAGCTTGCTCCCTCAAGACCCTAAAAGTGAGGGGGCCAGGTTTTCATGCATTTCCTCTAAAACCTTGTACTCTCCAGTCATAAGTATATTTAAAGACATAGCTGTTAACCTAGCAGTAATTTCTTCTGAAGGTCAGAGATATATTTCATAGGAGGAATTACTTTTAAAAATCATCTGCTGCCTGCATGGAGGGTGGATAGCTGCATAGGTTGATGTTAATTTAATTTTTGCCCATACACTCTCTTTTTTTTTTTCTTTTGTTCATGGTTTTTTGTCTGGTTTTGGGGCAAAGGGGACCAAAGGAGAAAAGTATATGTCTTTACATAAGACTGTGAAAAAATAACCATGAAATTATGCAATTAAGTATTCATCTTGTCCAGCCAACGACTTTATGGAGCCATCTTCCATCAGAAAATGAAAATTGTTTAGTCAAGAGTATTTCACAGGGAATTTAATACGGAAGTTTTGAAAATAAATTCTTTCCAATGTCATTTTCAATGAAAAAAGTCTATATGCTGTATGTTAATATATGCTGTAAAGTACGCTGTATGCTAATAGTAAACTTGAAATACAGACCCCATTAACATAATTATATATGTATAATAAGCCATTGTTAAAACGTTTCAACTTTTAAAAAATAGATTTGGTACTTTGGGCTGAGAGCATTCTGAATTTCATTTCATGGAAAATATTGACTCTCATTTCAGTAGGATTTTAATTGCAAGATTTGTTTCAGGAGAGAAACAATGAACAGCTCTACATGTAAATAAAGTTCTTTAGCAGATGGGGTTGCTTCGTAGAATGAGAAATATTCTGCAATGTTAGAGTCCTAATCTGTGTTCACATACTTGGCAGTCTTCAACAAAGGCATAAACTAGCACTGTTAACTCGGGAAGACAATGTGTCTTCTCAATACAATGTTTTAAGGTTAAAAAAAAAAGAGAGAGAGAAACTAAGATGGAACTCAAAACCAAGTTGTTAATTTTTCTCTCTTAATACCTCCTTTGAGTGCATAAATTAAAACATGGTTTTATTTTGTCTTATCCATTTTTCACGGTAAAAGAAAAATTTAAATTTGTGCCTGTTTTTGAAAAAGCAGATAGCAACTGGTGCATGAGGGAGTAACCTTTTCATCTGAACAGCTTTTCAGTGCTTATGTATGTTTGCAGAAAATAACATTTTTTTCATAGCATCTGTCTGTAATGCCATCTGCTACTATGCTTCAGGCAGCTTTTATTGTGTAAACTTAGCTTTTCAAACAGTTTGCCAAATGTAGCGGTTTTGAACATGTATCCCCATTCATCCCCTACTAAGACATTTGATGGCATTCTGCAGACCCAATGCAGAATGAACCAACCTTGACTTCAGTGAAAATATTTCTATTTCCTCACTTCTGCATGTGTCTTCACATGTGCCACAGTCACCAGGATGAGCCTTAGGGGTGGATAACAGTATTCTGTCTGTCACTACAAATTTGTATTAAACACACATCTATAATAATTTTTAGTTCCATTTTTGGGTTTAACACCTGCCTCCACAGTTTAAAATCTTTTCCTTATTACATTCTTTTCTCACAGCTACTGAAAGAAAAGCTAGTCCCGTAATAATGAGTGTCGCTATTACCGACAACCACACACCTTTCTGTGTTCCATTGACCTGAAAAAAAACCCATGAAGTCTTGCCATTTTCTGGACTATTTGGGTAACCTTTTCTTAGGCTGTACCTGTATAGTTAAAGGTCTGTTCCTCTGTTGACAAACTTTAAACTTTATGTCATCTAACTTATCCATACCCTCCAATGTGTATGGAGACAACCTATTTGTACCCACATGATACCTGATGCACTTGTGCAGAACTGGGGCTTGCGGGGTGTATCCCCAATTCCTGAGTGATATGCACAGCTCAGTCTTTCTGGGAATTTTGCTGTGGGGTGCTGGGGGACAAATTCTTCAAATTCTCTATTTTTTTGGGTTTTCTTTCTTAAACAGCTCCCACCTTAGAACACCCATCTTAGAAGCTGCTTTAGCTCTTGTCAAGACGAGCTTCCTGCGCTGTATTTCGATATGCTTCTAGCAAGGTGAAGTAGCCAAGAAGAGGCTGAACCAGTCAGGGAAAGGGTCAGCTGTGTAAATATCATGTTACTGAAACACTTTTAGGGCTTTATGAAAGCAAAGTTTGAAGGGACAGGTAGTACTTTTCTTTCCCCAGCTGACAGAATTTGCAAAAACGCCCAGGTTTTTGAAGACAATGGCCCTTCTTGAGCTCTGAAGGAGGAGCAGCATCACACTTCAAGCTAAGAGCAAACTGGGAACAATTGAGTTTAAGTTAATTATGTTAATCCATACAAAATGTGAGAGAAAAGGATGATTGGCACCTTTGGAGCAGAGACAGATGTTAGCAAGGGAAGAAAAGTTAAGAATTTTAGTCATTGTGACATGGAAAGAAAGGCAGGTAATTATCGCTTGTGGAAGTGAGAGGTTCCCAGAGGTGAGGGGAGGGGTAAATAGTAGTGTGCCAAAATAATCTTTTTGTGTCCGTGATTTTGAATATCCACTGGAATGCTGAGCTGAGTTTCCAGTTTCATCCTTTGGGACTCAACTGTCCATCATCCTTGAGACTCAGGACTGAACCAGACCAGAACTGGGATAGCTGTTTTGGGAAGCACCTCCTCCCATTAATATCCATGTGATTCTGCCCTTCACCGACCACATGAGTCCATCCTCCTGAGTGCAACACCCCTATTATTAGGACTGAGAAGAATGTGCCTTTCACAGAGGTCAAGTGAAGCATCCCACTTGGCTTTCTTGAGATGTCTTGTGCTGTAATCAATGCTGATCTCCTTTTGAGCCCCAGTGTTTCTAGCACACCTTGGAAGAGGCTGACACTGTTTTACCCTGTCTGTAAACCTTTCTCAGAGGAATGGTGTGCCTCTGAGGAATCTGCATGAGCAGCTTGCCTCACCCTTCTGGAGCCAGAATACATGAATAGTCTGGGGCTGCACCTACATACCGCAACAGCTCTGAGTCATGAGAGGTCAGGGAAATTGGGATGCTACCTAAACATGTGGTCAGTGGCCGTGAGCTGCCATTTCAGGGAGTGCTGTTGGCTGGGTGAATGCTGGAGATGGCCCATACTTGAACTCTACAGCTCACAGTTCCACGTGGACGTCAAGATGGATGGCAGCTGAAGTGTCTACATACCTGGAAGCCAAGCAGGTCCAGCAGGCCCAGGTTTCACCAGTCCTTGCAAATCAGCACAGAATTTTTAACCTGGATGGGAAGAACCTGAATGTGAGCTTTCTACAATGTAGATAAATTCCTAATGGAAAAGCTAGAAAGATACCTTTCTATCCTGTATCTTCATAGCCAGTGTGGGAGATGTTAGTGTCTTCTTTACTCACAGCATGTGTCAAGTCTGTGGCTAGACTGTGGTAAGTAGTATGCAAATACATGAATAGTATTTGCACTACAAGAGCTTTTCAGGAATGGTGCAAATCACAAGACAGCTTGTTATGGCAAGTGCAGACTTTCTTCTGCTTCATGATATGATAAACAAAATAAAGAATTTAATATATTCCCATTTCAGAGGGAGCCTGATTTATACATTTTTAATTACTACTATGAAAAATGGGGGAGAAAATGTGAAAGTGAACAAAGCTGCAGGAGTTGGTGGAATCAATACACGGATCAGAGAGTAGAAAAGCTCATTAAATTCTGGTGAATGAATATGATTTTAAATGTAGATGTTTTGAATCTTGTTAATGTACCAAATTTCAGTTTTTCAGAAAGAAGCAACATAAATAAATGTATACTAATGTAAAATGGATTATCTATTGGAAGTCTGTAATGTGTTCTGTGGAACAAGTAAGTTATCAGAAATTTACCATTTGAAATTCATTGCGAGATGAAGGGAAAAAATTATCAGCACCAGAAATCTTGTTAGCCCCAGGAATTAAGGAAGTTGAGGATGGTGTTTCTTCAGATCATTTGCTCTTGGGACCTGTAGAACTGGATGTCTAGGAGCGTGACACTGCATATGGAGGAAAAGGCACTGGGAGTTCTCATCAAATGAAGCTGGATGTGTTCTTCAGAGGTGACTGTACAGCCTGAGATAGTGAGTGAAAGGAATGGTAATCTCACATAGCGGAAGACTTA
The DNA here is from genome assembly GCA_013398295.1 of Chionis minor. Lineage (NCBI taxonomy): Eukaryota > Metazoa > Chordata > Aves > Charadriiformes > Chionidae > Chionis > Chionis minor. The sequence continues at coordinate 776,057 of VZSF01010126.1, read as the reverse complement.
AATTCCTTTCAAACATAATGACAGTGCTATTAGTCTAAACAGTGATAGTTGGACCTACATGCTGTTGTGCAGCCTGGAGGGTCCTAATCCTGCCCTATACTGAGACTGTAAAAGGAAGTAGTATGGAATAACTAGGTGCCAATGATATGATTTTAGTAGTTTGGTCTAATCCAAAAGACTGTTAAACTACTACAGCTAGTAGAGTCTTTACAGTTGCCTGTAGAAACAATGTAGAAGTACTAAGCCCCTCTAAGAGTCTACACAGAAAGGAGCTGTTACAATATATGCAGAATATTAGTAACACATCTGTCTTTCATTGAATATGATAAACATGGACACAAACTATGCACATCCAAGTACATATATGAAGAACACGCTAGAGACTACAGTTTATGACAGAGAAGACAAGGTAACAGTAATTCATTTCCTGGAACAAAATCATATCATCATGGAATGGCTGGGTATTTAGTAGGAAACACAAATGCACACTTGGATTTACAAAAATAACATCTGGTAACAGAAGGTGTGAGAGACCTTTGCTGGGAAGTAGGACATTAGTTCAGCTCAGTTTGTTTCTAAGTGTGCAGAAAAATTCCTGGTCTTGTGGAGCAATACTTGATATTCTAGAGAAGCAGAAGCCTAGAAGGACTTACAGGACTAAGCAAGGCCCTAATAACCCTACTACCTCCATGGAAATCTGTCTCCTGGGAACTCCAGTTTCTCTGACAGTTGTGCTTAGTATCAGTACACTTAATGCACTGAATGAATAGTCCTCTTCTGGTTTTGGGTTTGGTTTCCTTTTTTCAAGAAAATCATAGTTTCTAGGGTTAAAAAAGCCCAGGCACATAAAGAAGCAATTCAGTGATTCTCTGTGATTCCAGATGCCGATGGCATGTTTCCTTGGAGTCCTTCACACTGGATTGGGGTCGTGGTGGGGTGGGTAGGGGTGGTGGTGTATACATCTTTTTTATTTTTTTCCCCACTGTGGTTGAGCATTCTGAATGGCAATTTTCTGAGTGCAAATGGAAGATAGAATAACCAGTGGTAGAACCAGCCCCAAGATATAGACTGGAACCATATGGTACAGAGGTCAGATTTTACCTCAAGTAAAAAAGGTATGTTCCTGTCTGAAAGTGGCTAAGCAACTTTTACCTATGCAAGAGAATAAGTATTCTTGTCTCACTATGAATTTAATAGATTATTCTTTTCTGGCCATAAAGGCATAAGGAACAGAAAAAGGAAAAACCTGGGACTACGGATATCTGATCAAAGGCCCGATTCATCCGACATCACTGGGATAATCTACCTTCTGCTTGACCTTGCCAGACTGCTGCAAAGGATTGTGAATTACGTTGGAGTTGGAAGCAGCAGACGGCGCCGTGCACAGACCTGGCAGCTGGACTTCTGGTCCTTCTGTGATGGATGTGAACTGGAGTTTAATTCTCATTCCCAAAGGCATTTGCCATCTCAGTTATAAATTTGGACTTTTTTAAATAGGAAAAGCAAAACACTTTCTTCTCAAAGTTACTGGTGTTCTTTTTTATGCATTCAAACTACCCCTATTCCTATGCTTTTTAATAGCCTGTTACTGTTTTAAAGAATACCATCTCTTCCTCATGATGACAACTTAGAAGAAAGCCAAGGAGTGAGAAGGCTTTCAGATTAATACAGGCTGGTTGGGGGTGTTGTGTCAATAAGGACATTAGGGGCAGCAGATGCTCTGTGATCTCTTTTGTACTTAATGGTTGTTGACACTTGCAGAAAACTGTCCTTGTCATTGGTGATCAGGTCGCCCCTTCTAGTGCTGAGTTCCTAAGAGTATTACTGCGATATAGCTCATTACACTGGAGCAAATAACTTATACAGACAAATATTTTAAAGCCTATTATCAGAGTTTCTCTATACTATTCCTTTTCTTTCTGCAGAATTCCTATTTCCAATTTATACAAAAAATGTAAATTCTTGGTGGATTTAATTAAGCTAGCATCACATTTACTGATGTTAATTAACCATGGATTCCTTCATCACTGGTGATAATTTAGAACAAAAATGTCTCATTGTTTTTCAGAGAAACATCCTTCATACTGTCATGTGTTGCAGCTTATAGGATTTAATAGTGTTCAATTGTCATCAGGCTGAATTCTCCCAGTTACCTTTACTTAAAACAGTCTCTCTTTCTCCAACATGGAATAACTTAAATGATTTCCCTTGATATCAAACCCAGATTAGTCAGATGTGAAAATAAAGAAGAGACCTTCTGTCTAACTGCAAGTAGCCTATGTCCAGCAGTTCAGCATTTACCAGGAACATTAAAGATATGTCAAGTGAATGAATGAGTGAATGCTAGATCATTGCCTAATTTTAGTCTAGGTAAAAGTGGCAATCGACACAAATCACTGCATTAAATGAAACTGGCTGGATACCTCTGTGGTCAGTATTGTCTGTATCATATTTTAAAAATATCTGCGATATAAAGGAGTCTAAAACACTTTTCTGTATTTAAAGGTCATCTCCTGATGGCCTTTACTGGAGACATGACATATTGTAGATATGTGTGTGCTCGGCACAATTCGACAAGAAGCAGGGAGATAAAATTATCATCTAACCATGGATCTGTAAGACTGCTGCTTTTGTCTTTAGCACAAATGAGAGAATATTGAGGATTATGTCATTTATACTGGTCAACGATGGCTCCAGAGACTGGGTTACCTGCGATAAAAGATGCCTTTCCCTTTTTCTTCTATATGTGGGTCTCTGAATTCAGATAGACTGGACTTCTTTATGGCTTAAATATGAAATAATCAAATGGGCAGAAAACCAAAATTTAAACACTGGATAATTCTGTTGTGCAGCATTAGCCTCTGCAGCTTCTACAGGTGCTACATTTTATGGAAAAAGTTAGGTAAAAACTTAAGAATGACTCAATTAAATCAGATCCAAGCTTCATAGCCCATAAACTGTTTCCAACGTCAGTCAAAAGCAGGTATCGAGTGGAGTACGCAAGAAAACTGGTTTATGTAACACTTTACCCCTTACTCTCCTGCCACGATTGTACAGGTGTCTAGCATATTCCCCTCAGCCATCTCCTTACTATGTTGAAGAGATCTAACTTACAAAGTCATTCTTCATGTAGAAGCCATTGCTTGTATCTGATTACCCCTCTTGCCCTTCTTCAGCTCTTCTCTTAGTTTTGTTGTTTAACTTCTGAGATACAATGACCAAAACTGCACCAAGCAAACCATACATTTACATAATAGCATTATTATTTTGTTTTCCTTTTTCTATTCCTTTCCTTATTAATTCTAACACTGACTTACTGTTTTGGTAGGTACTGAGCTGAAGTTTTCATGGAATTGTCTATGATAAACCCCAGATTTTTCTCCTGTGTTGTAACAGACATCCCAGAGCCCATCATTTCAAGCACAACATTATAGGTGGGGTTTTTTCCACATGCATCCCTTGAATATACAATTCAATATATCGAATTCAATCTGCCTTTTTGTTTACCATCACTTTATAAGATTCTTCTGCTGATCTTGACAGCGAATGGGTATCTTTGGAGATGCTGTTCAGGCTTTATACTCTTTTGTTGCAGCTGCCTAGGCTGTTCTGGATGTATGCCCACATTCAGGGTCAGGCAGTGATAGCTGGGTAGCAGGGAGCTCTGCAGAGAAGACATTTAATGGTGGAAGAAAGCGTTTGACAGAGCAGCACTGCACTTCTTGCCATCTTGGGCTGTGGGCACCATTGCTAGCTGTACCACCACGTGTCAGTTCCTCTGCTTCTGGTGGAAGCTGGGATGGAGCTGAGAGAAAATGATTATAATGAGGTACAGTGAACTCCTTTTGTCCCACTGTGGTCAGGAGATACTGGCTATGGCAGAGAAAGCACCTTTTCATGTTTACAGGTGTCTGGAATTCTTTCTGTTATTTGCTTGCTTTCCTTCTCATGGCTAGGCTCAGGAACAGTATAAATCTTTTTCAGGTGCCAAGTGAATTAAAAGACCATGGGTTTCAATACATCTAGAATCAATATTCCCTCCAACAGTAAGCGTTTGTCCTGCAACAGATTTTAATATCCATTCCCGTAGCTATCACAGGAAAGATAAGACAGGAACATAACCTTCCAAATGGCAAATCAACATGCTCACATGTTTCAGCCTTAAATATTCATGAATATTTCCCCCCTTGTTTCTTTGAAGAGTTTTGACATTTACTTAAGTAATTACTGTCACCTCTAAATGGCTGCCCATATTTTGTCCTTTTGTAAATCCTTCTCCAGTATTATTTATGCCTTTGTTTCATCTTAGCTCTTTAAGCCAGTCTTTATCGTGTCTGCCAGGTGTACTGTGCACACACATCCTGAATTAATCTCCCTAGTCTGTCAGAGTGTAAGGAAGTTCATTTATTCAAAGGAGATGGGAAGAGTGAGGGGAATTCAGCCTGAGATACCCTGGTCTTGGTTGTCTTTGTGCGTTACACTGGGCAAAACGCTGCTTTCCGTGTGAATAGTTTCAGCGCAAGCAAAGACAATGTCAGACATGAGTAGCCTCGAGTCAAATCCTTTGCCATTAACATGCCTCAAAACAAGCTGATTAACTCTTCAAAATTTTTGTTCCAAAAGCTTTGCTGCGCTGTGCACATTTCCACCATGTAAAATTTCATAGCAATGTCCTTTCCCATCACAAGCGAAATGGCAGCCCTGGTTCTGCAGCTAGGCACTTGGTTCTGCAACCCATCTCATACTTTCATAAGTAAATGCCTCCTGCGAGAAGTTTAGTGTTAGGTTTCCACAGCTGGGCAAGCAGATGTGCAGGTAGAAAATGATGTAAACAACAGTGCAGTTGCATGAGCCTTCTCCTTTGTGGGGATGGGTGGGCTGACCAGACGCAGGAAGGCTGACTGGCTGGGAAAGTTTGGGGTGTCACATGGAGACTGAGCATCTCACTGATGAACTGAGGACTCAGTCCTGACATGGTGGTGTTAACCAGTCAATACTCACATTAAACAATCAAGAGTGCAGAATAAAGTTGTCAAGGAGTTGAAAGAAAACTGGAAGGTCTTCTCCTTCAAGGCAGGGTCATCCAGACTCAGTGCAACACCTCAAAGTGATTTGAAAGAATCTTGCTCTTAAATTACAACAAAGACTATCTCTGAGTGACTGGTTTCCACTTGGAAATGAGAGGCAAAAAAGAACCAGGAGGGAACTAATTATGAGTGCATGCTGAATAAACCAAAGTTACTGTTTAAGTTTTAAAACTGTCGAAGAAATATAAGAAGAAAAGCTGCTCACACAAATTGGTGAAGACAGTCCTGTGCAGATTTCGCCAGTGCACAGCGGAGGCTGTGTAAGAATTCTTAGATCCTGCTGAGAAGGGAGGTCTGTAGAAATGCTTTGAAGGCAGCTAATGAATACAGTCAGGAAGAAGCAACTGGGAGATGCTAGGAAAACCCTAGCGAGTGCTGAGAAGAATCATACCGGATATGCATTATCCCAGGCTCTGTCTTTGACGTGTGTTTTGGACAAAGCATTAGGAGAGAAGAAAATGCACGTAAAGAAGAGAACTAAAAAACTAAGAAAGTTATTTCTTATTCTATACAATGACAAAAATCGTTTCAGTTTAGGTTATCCTCTGCAAAGCTTATCACTTCTGCCTTCAGATGATGTAAGTGGCTGTTATGCCAATAGATGTAGTAAAAGCACAGTGATGCTTTCCATGATGTATTTATTGTGTTTGATTGCAGCGTGACTTGAAGCCCTGTATTTTGGGGGAATTTCAACTGGAGACACAAACAAACAAAATTGGTTTTAAGGATTTTTTTTTTAATAATTGTTTTTTAATTTTTTTTTTTTTAAATTAACCTCCAAGACATATGACGAAGGACACATGCCACACACCATTATCAGATTCTCAGTTGAGAAAATAAACAGCAACTATGGAAAAAAGAATGAGTGAACTTTTGACAAGTCATACTTCCCATTTTTGAAAAGCTGAGAACACACAATACTACTCTTAAAAGTCATACAGAATGGTCCATAAAGGGATGTATCTAACCTTTCAATGTCTGTCTGTTGCTTTTTAATGTTTGTGTTCCAGCAAACAGCTTTGTCATTTCTTACACTTTGAATTACCTAGCTGGCTTGCTGGACACGTTTGCCCAGCGAGGCTTGTTCCGTGTTGATGCTTTGGGTTTTGTCTTTCTGCTTGGACATCCACAGATCCCAGGCAGGCAGCCTTGCAAGCCTGGAGCAACCAGAGTGACCACCCTCAAGAAGCGGCTGCGGGAGGTTTTCGTGTCAGGGTGCAAAGGAGGTTTTTGCATGTTGTTTTTTGTGTGTTGGTGTTGGTGTGCCGTCCTGTGCCAGAGATGGGCAGCCTGCCGTCAGTCACCTGCTGCGAGGGAAGAGGGCAGGGAGGCAAGATGGCACTGTCAGAGGAGAAAACCTCCTGTTTCACCTCTGTGACAAACTGACTCTAAAAAATGTCTGCAGGCCTGTGGAGCAAAAGAGAGGATTTATTTCTCTTTATGCATGATATACACAGGAAAGGAGATCTATCAAGAGCCAGCAACAGGAATCAGCCTGGAGGAGAGAGCGTAGGCTAGTTATGTTTCTCCTCTAGAAACTGCAATGAGGAAAACCTTTTTAAAATTTTCCTGGTATTCTTGTACTACCTATGGTGAATCCTTTAATCTCATTTTCTGTGTTGTACTTGTCATTGTTATCTCTTGCTTTTGTTTGCTCTTGTGAATATTGCACCTGCATTTAAAGATACAGAAAAAGAATAATAGCTTGGTTTCTTCTGTGTTATGATGGCTGAACTGTCTATGTAATCTCCTTTATTTGTCCTATTTGCATACCGCAGGCCTTCAAGTAGGTCTTGAGTAACTACTAAAGAAAATAAACTTATAACAGTATTTACTGAGGGAGCTTTTGTTTCTTAACTTGTAATTTCAGATAAAGCCTCTCATAATCTTTTTTGTTTTCCCTTTCTGTAGATATGTGTGATTAATTTTTTTCTGTCATAAACATTTATGGAAAATGAACTTCAAACTTACTCACGCAAACGTTCACTTAAAGCAAATTTAAATTCTTTCTTCATAAGCAATTTTCTCATCAGATAATCATCAGACTTGGTACCGCCGTTCCCTGAAACACTGCGATCTGTTGACTTATAAACCTGTCCCTGTGGCTCAGCCATGCTCTGAGCTCTGGATTTATTTACCAAACACAGATTTCCTTCCCTCTGCTGTAGAGTTCATATCAGATATCATGCAGTAGGTTAAAAGATTCTGTGGGCAAGAAAAAAGAGAGGGGTAGGGTTTTTTATTTATTTATTTTACTGTTCTATGTTGAGGATATGCAACTGCTGACATCTTCAAAGGATCAAGATAATTTGTGAGTTAATAGACCAGACACAATTGCACCAAGGCAATTTCAATCTGAGTTTATGGAAGTAAGCCATAGTGGCAGGTTTATGAACCAAGAGATCATAAGGTTGCAGTGAACTGAGGTTGCAAGTCTGATGTGTCTGTGCTGAGAAAACTGCCTGGCTTCCAGAGGAACAGATACCATACCTGTGACGCTCTCAGTACTTTCATTATGTATGTGCTTCCTATTGCTGTAGGCTCCAAGCCTTCAGGGCTTGTAAACAGAAATGGCTTTAAAACTCTGTCAGTTTGGGACTGGATCATGACTGAGAGGGAAAAAAATCTTGTACCACTCCCTCTCTTCAATGTTGCATGTAATGCATAGGAATGGAAGAGCCTGCCTTTACAGGATTCAGCCTCTCTGTTGGCTCCTGCTTTGCTCTGGGTTTAAGAATCCCTGAGACACTTGCCAGAGCAGCCAGGTGCATCTCATCGGTTTTGCCTAATAACTAAGTGGTGCTCCTGGGCCCCCAGCCGGACCTGTGTATTTTCTTCACGATGCTTTTCTTCAACAAAGGGGCAGAAATGCAACCTTTTGTAAGTGATTATGAATAAAGTGATTATATTCTGCTACAATGTGAGAAAGATAACTTGCTGGGGTTGATTCCCATGTTCAGTCTATGTCTTCAGATCATCCTGGCCACTTCAAACAGCTGCAAGCCTATCTAATTAAACTTCTGGAGGAGTGTAAGCCCAGCAGAACTTGCTAGTGACTGTAGCACATTGTAGCTGTGAAAGAAGTGTGACCTCACAGCCCAATTCACCCCTAGCTGCGTAAAGTTTATCTGCTGGTTGTGAGGATGGTGTCTTCAGCCCTTTGACTAAATCTCTCTGGATCCCTGGAAGCACATGTGCTCACGATTATTGAGTGTGAATGCCAGAAAAGTTTGTTTCTTTTTGGTTTGTTTGATGCTACTTAAAGGCAGGGCTGTTAGAGTTATGTGTTATTACAACACAATATAGCATATAGCGGCAATAGCTATAGCTCTGTTCTTTTGACAGCTGTTCATTAATTACTACTTTTGGTTATTTAGAGCGGCACCTTGTTCTGTCTTGTGTAGAAAAGGTGCAATTAGAAAGATAAGTGACTACTGCACTTTTCTGATGTTGGCTATACATACTGCTTCTGTTACTGTTGATACACATTTCCAGCTCTTGCTGAAATAAAATGGATTTTAAAGTGCTAATGTTTTTTCAAGAAACAAATTAAATGTTTTGGCCAAAATAATATTTCACTCTGAGAGCTTCTAGCTCCTCAAATTGAAAGTAATTCCATGATGTCTCATGCAGGCTGTAGTTTGGTTACCTTAAATTTCTGTTCCTCTGTAGATGGCTCCTCTGGTTAAACTGCATACAACGGGAAGCAAGAGTCACCTTTGTGGGGAGAGAAGGGCCTTTTTCATCATGGATGTCGATAGCATGAAGATGAAGTTGAGCCAATGAAGGTAGTCAGTGGGAGAGAGCTAAGACAGGACACAACTGAAGCAGAACTTCTCTGAATTAGAAGAACAGGATTTCCAAACACATTCAGTATTGCTATTATTTCTCTATTAAGTGGAAAACATACATTTTGTCAAAATCCCATGGTATGCTGAAAACAGATTCATCAGAAATTTTCAACCTCACACACCTGTGGATAGATACACTCATCATCTTTTTAAACTCCAGACCGACAACACAGCTTGTTACTCTTATTCTCATCAGTCCCTCCATCCACCCACGTTTTGAAACCTCTCTCATTGTTATAATGTACTATTTGAGGGATTCCTTTCTCAGGAAAATTATGGGGTTATATAGGGCACACATACACGCTATGGAAGATACGAATTTACAGTGAGATATTTAGTTACAGATTCTAACATCTCTAAAATTTCTTTTTTAAAATGATTTATCACTTTCAGGCTGCTCACTGTGAAGATTTCTAAAATAAACTGGGCGTAAACAAATGAGTTCTCGGAGTGTTTGTAAGATTCTCTAGCAGTTGCGTTTGAATAAATAAAAAACCCCTAAAAATAAGCATTTCAGGCACCAGTAATCATTATTTTCATAACTCTGAGTGTCACAAATCAAGAAAAGTTCAATGAATATATTTTTCAGTCTTAAAGCTGTCAAGCATTTAATATAAAATAGTCCACATCAAGCACATGCATTAGAAATTAGATATCATTTCCTACTTTTAAACTTCTAAGTGTTTCCAATAGCGGAGCATGCCCTAGAAGCTAAATAGCTCTTCTTCAGCCATCTGAGTTGCTAACAGAAATGTTTCTGAATTTTGCATGAGTGGCAGCCGCTCAGTAAGGAACCACTCACAGCTTAAACATCATCCAGGTCCTCCAAGTGGTGGGCTCAGGCACACCAACAGCATGTTTACATCTATAGGTAATTCATGGAAAACGTTGTGGCATATAAATCACTGCCACAATAATTCTGGAAACGCTTTACTATGTTCCAAAATGTGAATTTGAGAAGAGCACTTTGAGAGGTGGCTGAGGCAACCTGTTAGCATGTGGTGGGTCAATCCTTCCTGGATGCCAGGTGCCCACCAAGCCACTCTATCACTTCCCTGCCTCAACTTGACAGGGGAGAGAATATATGATGAAAGGTTCATGGGTCAAGACAAGGGCAGGGAGAGATCGCTCACCAATTACCATCATGGGCAAAACGGACTCGAGTCAGGGAAATTAATTTTATTTATTGTCGATCAAATCACAGTAGGTGTCATGGTTTCAGCTGGGATACAGTTAACTTAATAGCAGCTGATGTAGTGCTGTGTTTTGGATTTGGGATGGGAATAGTGTGGTAGCACACTGGTGTTTTTGGCTGTTGCTAAGCAGTCAAGGCCATTTCTGCTCCTTACACTGCCCTGCCATTGAGCAGGCTGGGAGGGCACAAGAAGTTGTGAGGGGACACAGCCAGGACAGCTGACCCCAGATGACCATATGACATCATGCTCAGCATATAAAACTGGGAGAAGAAGAAGGCAGAGGGGATGTTTGAAGTGATGGTGTTTGTCTTCCCAAGTAACTGTTATGCATGATGGAGCCCTGCTTTCGTGGAGATGACTGAACACCTGCCTGCTGATGGGAAGCAGTGAATGAATTCCTTGTTTTACTTTGCTTGTGTGTGCATCTTTAACTGTTAAACTGTCTTTATCTGAACCCATGACTTCTCTCCTTTTTACTCTTATTCTCTACTGCATCCCAGCTGGGTAGAGCGAGTGCGTGGCTGCATGAGTTGCTGGTTGGGATTAAACCACAAGAGTAGTGTAATGAGAAATAAAACTAAATGTTAAAACACCTTCCCCCTACACGTCTCTTCTTCCCAGGCTCAACTTCACTCCCAGTTTCTCTACCTCCTCCCCCCAAGTGGTACAGGGTGATACGGAGTGGGGCTTGTGGTCAGTTCATCACATGTTGTCTGCCGTTCCTTCCTCTTCAGGGAGAGGACTCATCACACTCTTCCCCTGCACCAGCGTGGGGTCCCTCCCACAGTAGACAGTCCTCAATGAACTTCTTCAATGTGAGTCCTTCCCCTGGGCTGCAGTTTTGCACAAACTGCTCCAGCATGGGGTCCTCCATGGGCTACAGGTGGATACCCGCTCCACTGTGGACCTCCATAGGCTGCAGAGGGACAGCCTGACTCACCATGGGCTGCAGGGGTATCTCTACTACGGTGCCTGGAGCACCACCTCCCCTTCCTTCTTCTCTGACCTTGATGTCTGCAGGGCTGTTTCTCTCACATATTCTCAGTCCTCTGTACTGCTGCTGTTACACAGCAAGTCTTTCCCCCACCTCACCCCCTTATATGTGTTATTGCAGAGGCACGATCACTGTTGCTGAAGGGCTCAGCCTTGGCCAGCAACAGGTCCATCTTGAAGCCGGCTGGCACTGGCTCTATTGGACATGGGGGAAGCTTCTAGCAGCTTCTCACAGAAGCCACCCCTGTAGACCCCCTGCTACCAGAACTTTACCATGTAAACCCAATACATAACATTTGAGAAAAATCAGAAGTAAACCAGTTGCAGTGGTTTTGCAAGTTACCTCTTCTCAACCCAACTGAGATGTCTTGACTGTGTGGGTGCATTTTGTCCTTTCTTGGTTCTGAAGACAAATGTTTTGGCTTAGGCCAGGTTCAAAATGGGTCCTTGAAACACAGCTTCTGTCCTTCCTGTTACTTTACATTGTATTTTGCTCATGTATAACTTCACTACTGGGGTCGGCAGGAGCTCAGCCCCCAAATCTGAGTCATCTACAGCATCTACATTTGGTCATATAAACTCAGGTGTCTGAATCTGAGATGAACTCCACTCCTGCTGCTTTGAAAGGCTGTAAAATTAAAGCCTGCCAATAAATACAAGACATTATCCTATGCTACATTTTGTCATAAAACATTAGTGATGTAAGGAGTTTAAGGCAAAAAAAAAGATATGCAGATGTATCATAGTTACATTGGAGACAGATCCACCTAGAGTAATGAGATAAACTTTCACACTTCAGGGCTTAACCAATTCTTTTTGATCAGTTCCTGAAGGGAATGACAAGATGTAGTTGCTTAAAATAGCAGGGAACTGGATTTACTGGTCAATCCTCGGTTCTGTTGATTAAGACCCAGGGCCCGAAAGATGATTCCCTCCATGAAGAAGTAATAACCTTAATTGCCCATGACAGACTGTTTTTGTAGCATTCTCTGAAACACGTGGCACTCAATGCTCTTAGAAATAGGGTTTTGAAGTTGGTAAATCACAGCTCTGCTAAGCTTGGCCATCCCTACACACTGTATTCAACCAGCCACTTCTGCTACACAGTCTTGATCATCCTCTAAGCTTTAGGTACCACAAGCAACCTAGAGCAAACATCTTGTTTCTGAAATGTTGGGCTGAGGGACCTCGTTCTTAGTCATGACCTTTTTCTCTGTGATGCTTTAACACGAGCAGCTGTGTACATCACTGATGAACCATTCTGCCCTTTACTTATTTTTGCTTATCTGCTTTTCCTGCAGATGCTTTTTTTCCTTCCTTTTGTAGGGTGGTAAAGCATGAATATTTAGTACTCATGCCCAAGAGACATGCTAACAAAGTCCTAGTTTACAGGTGAGTTCACTTAAAGTTTACATAGCCTTCAGCTCTAATGGCTCTGTGCCACAAACTTCATGATATTTGCAAGGACACTCTCAGAGGATCTTCATATTTGAGTTTAAGATCCATCTTGGAGTTGGTGAAGTGAGAGTTGTCAAGTGAACTTTTGCTTATTGAAGGTGTGGACAGATACTGATTTTAGATTTTAAACTCACTTGAAGAAATGTAGATGCTCTTGAAAACTAATAGTTTTACTTCTGCACTTAACACACTTCGTCACTTAGACTTAGTATTACGTGAGACAATTATGACATCAAAATAAAGCATAACTGAAGGCAGTGACTGGCAGTCAGCAGACTCCTCTGATATGCACAGCAATTATGGGAAGGCTGACATTTCAGCTTGGGACGAAGGACTCAATTTCCACTTGCACAAAAGTAGACCAGAAAGAAAACCAAGGCATTACATTGTGGTTGGAGATAGATCTTAAACTAGTGTTGGAGTGGGGGCAGGAAAGACAATACAAAAAAAGGTCATCTTCTCAACAACTCTACATTGCCCCATGTTCTGAGACAAGTGTTCTCAGAGCAGTTTCTGGATGGATAGATGGATGGACGGATGGACGGACAGATGGATGGATGGATGGATGGAGAGATGAACTTTATCTGTGTGCCTCATTTACTCTTCTTAACGCCCCTAGATTAATAATATCGCTAAGGAGGAAACAAAATTTGATTTTTACCTCGTATTTCAACAGAGTAGGGTTAAGGTGGGGTTTTTTTGTTATTTTTAAAAATATTGTTATTCCTAGTTGTAGAATTCACAGAATCGCAGAGTCACAGGATGGCTGAGGTTGGAAGAGGCTTCTGGAGGTCATCTTGTTCAACCCCTTTTCTCAGGTATGGCCACCTACAGTCCAGGACCATGTCCAGATGGCTTTTGAACATCTCTAAGGTTGGAGACTCTCACTTGTTTTCACCCTCACTCACAGTTCCTTCTCCCTTCATTCCGTTCTTGCATTCAGAAGAAAATACACATGCAGTGCATATGAATGTACCAGCATTGGTGCACACCTGTGTACTTCCCCATCCTTTTTAATATTGTGAGGGGGTCCATGCAAGAGAGAAAATTCTGTGTCTCCTTCAAGGCCCTAGAACTTTTTATCTCAAAGCAGTACTTACTTCTATTTGATCTACATTTAAAATCAACAATATTTAATGGCCTGATACAAATCTGTTTGGTGTCCCTTGAGTACAATGGCACACGGATAAAGCTGCAAACCCTTTAAGACATATTAAAAGCAGTAGACTTGTCAGTGTTTCATTATTAATTGTATTAATTAATTGTCAAAACAGCATAAAATGTTTATGAAGTATATTGCAGATACGTAAGAAGACAGTTTTTTTTCCCACAGCACGTCAAGCATAGAGCAAAAACCTGACTTTGGAGCTGATTAGTAACCTATTCTCCCTCTTTCCGCCCCCCCCGTCCCTCCTCTTTATGGAGATGTTCTCTTTAGATGTCCCACTTTTTATAGTAATAAAATGAAACAACAACAGCAGCATTTTAGTGAAAGAATGGTTGCCATTCTGAATTTAGATTTTTGATCCCTCGACAGAGAAAACCCTTTGGGCTGAGTGGTAGGCTGTGCTTGCCATCCTGCAGCAAGCTCCTCCACCTTGTTGCTTAAGAGGAACAAAGTCAGAAGGTCTGAATCTGTTGAGCGTTACAAGGTAGTTACTTGGTACAGGGGAAATCAAGACTATGGGGCAATATGGAGATAACCTTCTTAGGTTTTCATTCCTTTTCCTGTTGTTTTGTGCAGAACTGCTCATATTCAAGTAATAGAAAGCAGCTGAGATGAGTAGGGTGGAATAATAGCGTACGCTGAGCTAAACAGGGCAGTAAACTCAGCAGTGTGTTTCCCATTCCTGCAGCTTCAGTTCTGGCAGTATTCAGAACTGAGTTATCTCCATCAGAAGCAGGAAAATCATGCCAGCCTCTCCTCAACTTGGTGACAGAGTTTCTAAAAGAAATCAAAGACCTTAAGAGTCCCTCCAGGCACACCACTACACTTTTATTTATCTTGACAATATTTAAACTTTTGATTTGTATGGAGTTATGATTTCGAAAGATGCCAAAGGGAGTTAATGTCACATTGAAGCAAAATATTAAAACGTACAGCTGCAAGTTTGAGACATAATGCCTTGACTTAGATACAGGTTGCACTTACAGAACTTCTGAAGCCTCTTTAAATGTCATTGTGTTATATGTGATATCCTTTACAGCCTGTGACTGGCTGCCTTAAACGATTTCATTTTATTATTCTGTGAAGCATTTACTGACAAAAGAGCCTTCAGAATTACCTTTGGCAGTAGCCTGCATGAGAAAATCTTGATTCTGCCTTTCATTGGAAACTTTTATTCTTAATTTGTGTTTGCATTGCTCTTTGGTGAGTTATAAAAGTAGCTATAGTTATAGTAACTGCAGTATAGCTACAAAAGGAATGGACAGAAAGCCAAAAAGAATAATTTATGAGGGGCCATGAAAATTGTAGAGTTACAAAGAAAGTAGTGAGGAAAATATTTAATTTTTTTTTCTTTTTTCTGTTACTGTTTATGTTCAGACTTCAGCACTTAACCTTGTAGAGCTGACAATACTGTAAGCACCTGCAGACATGTAAGGACTCCTTTCTTCCTTTAAGGGGTATATCTGAAGTACAACACTCAGAGGAAATACAGATTTCCTGAGCACTGAATGTGAAGAGATGCCTGAGATGTTTGCAATTAATTTTCTGAATTTGGGATTTTGAATAAAATGTGAAGGACATATTAGAAGAACCTGGTGACTTATTAGAAGTACCTGGTGAGGATAACTGAAGTTAATTGTCTGAACAAATTTTAGATAAGCAACATTTTTCCTTAAAGTATGAGAAAAATGTACTGAACCCCCCTATGAATTGGCCAGATACTTTCAGACACTTTACATTTCCTTTCAATTTGTTCAGTAATTCAAACACAGGGAAATATGGTAGCAGAGACAAAGTTGCACCCTCCCATAGATACAAGAAAAAATTACATTACACTTAGAAAATATTGGTGTTTTGTGTGACACAAATTCTTCCAAAATGAGGGGAAAGATTCTAAAAGGAGGTGCATGTTAAAACGCTTTGAGCAGCAAGCTTGGGATGGGTTGCCTATCTCAGCGGGCCTGCACTTCCAACTGTTCCTCAGCATTTGATGATAAATGAAAGACATATTTTTGCTGTGTGCAAATTTGCAGGTTTATTTTTGATTTTGGCACCACAGTCTCCTGGGTGAGCGGCTTGCCTGTGCCCAGTGTGTTGCAGGTGCGTGTAGGGCTGCAGAAGTGTACGGTCGGCTGCTGCTGCTGCTGCTGCTGATGATGATGAGCACTGGACCTGCCCTTGCATGCCGTGTCAGGCAGCTGTCAGGCTCCCTGGTTGATTTAAGGCACAGACGCTCTGTGTGCATGTGTTTATCTTACCCAGACCTAAAGCGCCTCTTGGGAAAATATACCTCTGTCTTCTTTATGGCCCTCCTTCTCAGCTGCTGGTGGTAGAAAGCAGAGTTCATTGATTTTCTCTGTTGTTTCATATGTATCCAGTAAATCTGGACAGAAACGTGATCACCCTGCTAGGAACAGGCAAGAGAGACAATACTCCAGTCAGACCTCCTGGGTTGAGAAAATACAGAAGTGTCTTTTTGGTGTTGTCAGCCTCAGAAATCAACAGCAGGGCAAAAGACCAGTTCTCATGCGCCAGGTTTCTTCCTGCAGTGGATATCTACCTCAAGTTCTTCACATTTCAGTTTCCACAACCTAGAGCATGTCCTCTTTAGTTTGGCCCTTCATTCTCTGTTCCCAAAAGAATTCCAACAACAGTGTGATGGCATTATGCATATTTTACTTACATGTGTTTTAGTATACACAACCCTCTAAGCATGTTACAGAAGTGCACAGAAATGACAGGGAAAGGGGGTTTGGCTGTTTTGGGTCAAGTAAAGTATGCTGATTTTAGAAATTATTCTGGGTTTCTGACTTTACTTCTAGTCTAATAGGTCTTTCTGTAACACTCAGTTTTGAGTGTTAGGCTTTGTTTTCATAATTTGTTCTTTGTTTTCATAATTTATTTTCCATTTTGAAAAATGGCTGATAAAATGGTTTGTCTGAAAAAAACTTGCTTGAGTGTTGGCACTGTTCATTGGGATGAAAGTTGGCACTTTTACTTGAGAGACAAAAGCATACATTACTCTTGATTGCACCATGGTAAGAGGGATGGGGTCAAATTTGGGTTCAAGAACACAGGCGCTACCCAGCAACATCTGCCTCTTGCCTTCTATGATGTTTGAGTAGCTGACAGAGAGGTAATGACTTGAAAAGTATGAAGTCTATTTAGAATCATGTTTGCAGTACAAATGCTTCAGGATAATTTAGTGTGTTAGAAAATGCTGCTCTTGGAGAACATTATTTTTTCAATCCTTTTAAAAAAAACTAATCAAACCCCAAAACTGGCACAATTTTTCCTTGCTGTAGTACACGAGGTTGTAGGAACCAAAGGGACATTGGAAAGGCATAAGTAATCCATCTTAAGCTTCCCAGCATGGGATTTCACAATAAGAGGAACTCAGTGTAGAAGGAAGAAGAACACTTTGAAGGCTGAAATATCAATGTACAGCAGCTGGGTTATATCTATGGGATCTTCATGTTCCTGCAAGTAGTGCTTTGCCATGTAAAAATGGGCACTTTTTTTTTTTTGTTTTTAAGTGAGACTGGTTGTCTTCTGTGTAGTGACAGAAGGCTGGCCATCTTTGTGCACAAGCAGTACTTTGTATCAGAGGAAAAAAAAGTACAGACATTTGCTCTGCCACCCTGATGCAAAGTGAGGGCCAGATTGCTACACCAGTAACTCTGAGAAGCAGAAAGTCTACTGTAGTTTTGAGCCGCCCGTCTTCAGAGGCAAGGCATTAACCTAACAGGTAAGCAGCAAACAATGTGCAGACACTTCAGTTTCTCCCTGCTACATATAGCAGAGAAAGGGTATGGGAGATCTTTGATATCCATGAATCTTCAGCTGCATGGATAATTTGGCAGCCTGGAGGGATATGGCATACCTAGAGACACTAAGTAGCCTCCCCCTTGGGTGAGAAGATGAATTATCACTGGCAGAAGCACCATAGTTTGAAACCTTCTTAGCAAATGTTACAGGGATAAAAAAGGGCTTGTCAAGCAGTTGTCTGAAAGCAATGCCTAGCAAACTAGCAGCTTCTGCTCTTTGATTTTAAAAGGTCTCTCTCCAACCACTCTTTATAGTGAATGGGTCCTAAAACTCCTCTTTCCTCTGTTTCACTAGCCATAGAGCTTCAATTTGCTGAAGTAATTAGCAAAAAATAATTGGAAATGTAAACCACATTCCACTTGTGGTTTTCTATCAGCAAGTTGTAGACTTTTTCTTTGGGACAATGAAAGGATAAATCACCTCTTCTAGTGGCTTTGGGTTGTCAGTTTTTGCATGGTCAGCTTAGGTACTGACAGAGATACAAAGTCTAGGACAAAAACCTACTGAGTTAAAACAGCTTGAAGAGGAAAATGCTCCCATGGGGACATCCTTCTGGAGCAGATGTTCTCCTGGGACAACTGGCATGGCAGAAACACTCTGTCACTACTTGACCTCTTTGTGTGGTCCTCTCCTAAGCGACTATTTTTTTTCCCTAAAATGTCATTCTTCATCCAACCCGTATCTTGGGAATTTTTTACCAAAACCTAAAAGAGGACTAGATGTTCAGCATTAGGAATTCTCCTTGAAACACTCTTCACCTTGTTGTACCATATTCCCGAGGCTGCTAGAAGTACTTGGTAAGCTTTAACCATTCAGTAAGGTTGGACAATGTCAGGACAATATGAAATTGCTTTGTCTCTGAAGGTCCGTGCCTTGGATTGCAGTAAAGGCAATGTGGGCAGTGCAGTAGAAGCATAAATTCATAAGTGTCACCTAAAGGCTAGTCCGGCATTGCCTGTAACACAAACACATGCTGTAGAACAGTGAGCAGATCTGTGGCCTCTGAGCTCTGAATGAGCTCTCAAGTGTATAACAAGCAGAAATCCCTTTCTGAGAGCTGCACAGAGAGCACGTGCTGTAGCTAAGCTGGCACATGATAAAACAAAGCATTCCGTTTCCAGCACCCACTTGGGAAAAACATCCACAATTGGACTTTCACAAAACGCCTGAGATAACCGAACGCAACTTTTTGAAGTACGACGCCAACGGTGTTCAAAGGGCATGAGAGCCTGAAATCTCAGCCCGAGTTTGGGAGCTGATGACGCAGAACAAGGGGGTTAGCATGACAGCAAGTTGCTGGGAAGGTGAAACCAGTGAGAGTGCTGTGGGTCAGGTAGAAGCATGTCTGCCTACTTATCAGAGTTAATTTTTCATAGCAGCTTGCCATTTAAGTCTTTATCTCAGATAAAGGCTAGCGCTGTCCTTAAACTATCTTTGCTTGAGTAAAAGGATTGTGTGTTTTACATGCAGAAAGGTTAGGGCTTTTTTTGCATTGGGTTTGGGGTTTTTTTTCCCCTACAGATAATAGTGTCCTTTAATCTACATCACAATTAATGACGACTCCTAGAATATGCAAAATCAGGGAGCCATGAGGCTGTGTCAAGCTCTGGTCAGCCTGCAAAGCTTGTATAATATATTTACCATACCGCAGGTTGAGGATTCTCTCTCTGAGTTAGGTTGACTGAAGCGAATCTTTCTGTCTGAAACAGTGTTTTTACCTGGCAGTATATAACATAAATGTTAAGCAAGTTATAGTATAACAGTAGAATGCTCCAAAACATCCTGGTACTTGCACTCTGTAGTCTATTGCAGTGAAATCTCCTAGAGAATCCTGCATAAAAGCCTGTTTCTAGTGTAACGAAAATTCGGTTGAGCTGTGCTATTGATTGCACCTTGTTAAAATTTTCAGGTGATACTGTAAATATGTGTAGAATATACGTATTTGCAAATTCATAGTGGGAAAAAGGTCAACAGTTATGGGTGTAGCACCAAAATGGATCAATGAATTTCAAAATAATTTCAATTCAAAATCTTTACCTTATTCAAAATGACTGCCCATTTCTTTTTAGCACAGGTAGAAGCAGGCGTGAGCTCTTATGTACTTCTTGCACATGTGGGGGGTGTGTGCTCTGGCTGCTGCATAAGGCAGAAGGAAGACAGATGCACCTTTCTGTTACTGAGACACCAATTTAAGAAAGGAAAGTAGGAGCTGGTAGACAGTAAGTAGTTATTTAGAGGAGGATCATTGCCACACTCAGCTGACTGCAGTGGGGAAGGTAGAGGTCTGTTCAGGAACACAGAACTTGTAAGAAATGTACACTGATTGTGAAAACCTCTGATTTCTTATTGCTCATCTTTGTTCTCCATCAGAGCAGAGGGATTTGCATAATGTGTGGTTGTCAGCTAGAAGTGAAGGATAGGTGCAGGCAGATAACTTACTAACTCATCCAGATGGAAGCGAGCATGCCTTTTGTAAGTCAGATGGCAACGGTACGCTGTAAGCCGATTTCAGGAAAGGCAGTAAACTCCCACTCATGGAAATATTCACTTCCCCTGGCACAAGCTAAAACCCATTACAGAAATGTATTCCTCCAAATACCCTGCTGGTCGAGAAGCTAATCAGCTCATGGCCAGCCACATCTGGGAGGTGATCTAAGCAATATCTGAAACTGTCACTGAGGAAATTGACTCCAAATACTTTATGATGGTGCAGAAGGCTGAAGCTAGAGTGTGATGAACAGGGAATAAAGGCAAAACTGCTTCTCAGAATTGTACATTTTAATAAGCCCAGTATGACTGCATGGTTCTAGGGCTGCAGTATTTCTCAAAACAATTTGGGTCCCTGGTTTGAGGAATCCATCAAGCTTATGAAATAAAGTGGTTGCTGGATTATTGTCTTGATCCCCAATTATGATAGGGAGAGGGAGCTTTAAATAGGAGTGTAGCATTTAATGAAAAGTGGAAGTGGTAGCAAGTGCTTCCCTCTTTAGAGGTATGGGATGGTNTTTTTTTTTTTTTTTTTTTTTTTTAATTCTTCCACTACACAAATATATGAAAGACTCTCCTCAGAAGTAACCACAAGGGAAACAAATATGAACTGTGTCCCATGAGTGTCATTCTCAGTATACGAAGGTGGAATGTGAGTGGAATAAGGGTCAGGCAGGTAAGTGGCTCTGCTGTCTGTAAGGTGTGAATAACTAACTGCACGGGTAATCTGACTGGCATAAACAAGGCTGAATAAAAAATGGGAAAATGGACACAATAGTGCAGGAAGAATGCATTTTGAAGAACAAGTAAGCAAACCGCTTTGAAATTTGTTATTTTAAAATTCTACGTAGGGGAACTACATCTTGCTTTATTCATGGAGACATTACTAATACCTTCGGTGTGCAACATGGCAAATTCCAGATACGATATGAGTATGCCCAGTGACTGGTAAAGAAGATGAGAAAGGAGGCCTCATATTGTTTCAAAAAAGCAAATGTTAATATATAGAATATACCTATATAGTAATGCAAGTCTAGGAACTTGCTTCTTATTTGCTGATATTTAAAGTATCAGTGTTGGAAACGAACTTAGAATGCTTGTCTTTAACACTGTCATATGTAGTTTGCTCATAAATGGGAAAGCCAAGGATTAGTGCCACTAACAGTTCAGATAATTTGACATAAAGTGTAACCCATGGTAGCTCAAGTATTCATTACCACATTTTTATTCAAAGAAATCTCCTTTTAATAATTGATGCAAAGCATGTGTTGCTGCCACAGTTCATTGTTTAATTAGTTTACTGATCAAACACATTAATGAAGACCTAATAAATAATGCAAGAGCAGAATGAAGTACTTAGTTAATATGTGTTTCATTGATTAGTAGTAATTTGAAACCACAGCAATCTTGCAACGGTAGTTATATGTGACCACGCACAATTACAAGGGCTCTTTCTAACACATTTCTTGAAAAATAGAGGGAAAAAAAAGAAAAAGAAAAAGGAGCAACATGAAATTCTCTTAAAAATGGGAGCACCTGGGGCATTTATGGACTTGTTCTGGGTTCTAGGCTGCAGCTGTGATGGATTAAAGGTACTTTGAAATTCAAGTGAAAAATAGATCTGTGCAGCTTGGCAGCAATGCTGCAGGATGCTCCACTGCAGCTGGTGTAGGGTGGTGGGAAGGGGACTTCACAGGACATAAAGTAGTGGCATCCCCATCAGTAGTCAGGAGTTTTGCTGAGAGAGTAGTTGTCAATTATGATGATGGCAGACAATACACTTCTTCATTCTCCCAGAGAACATATTTTAAATCATCATTTTATCAGCCCCTAACATTAATTTTATTCACAACGTTATTCTAAGTTTAGGGTCTTTCTGGCTGTTTTATGGTACTGGCAAAAACACGGTTGAAAGCCAAAGAATAAAACAAAGTTGAGCAAGAGTGATATAATAGAAATTTGGAAGAGGGAATGGAAAAACATGTGCAGGTGATCAAAAATGAGGCTGTTACCCCTTAGGTATGCTCTGCTTGATGTTAGAAAGTATGAGACTATACTTTTGCATTACGTGCAAAAGACTAGGATACTCAGACCTCTTGAGCCTTGAGAGGCATATTGAGATTTCCATTTTAATTTAGCTTTAGTTTTTAACTTGTAAGATGCTGATACTTACTCAAGACCTACATTTCTTCTGGTACCGTGCCTTCCCCTCACTCCTTGCAGGAACTGATAGCACTTCTCCAA
Source organism: Chionis minor (assembly GCA_013398295.1). Lineage (NCBI taxonomy): Eukaryota > Metazoa > Chordata > Aves > Charadriiformes > Chionidae > Chionis > Chionis minor. Next base: position 753,745 of record VZSF01010126.1, on the reverse strand, counting down.
ATCCTGTCCCCTCACCTGCTGCAACATATAAAGCTTGTGGCAACGGGCTTAGAGGAGGTGCCTGGCTGAGAGTGCTGCCTTGCTGCTGCGGCTGCTGCTGCAATTTGGTCTGTTAACTTGGCTATAAATGTAAGGAAGGTTTCTAGGACCATCTCTTTCCCATTTTGCTCTGGGCATTTGTAGGTATGTAATACTCAGATGACCAGCCAGATTTGCAAGCACTGAAGCACCAGAAGGTGCTTCAGAAGGGTGCAGATAAGGATTTCTAGTAAGTGGCTGTAAAGCACCAATGATTTGGAAAATCCCAGCGGTCCCTGATTGCATCTTTATGTGCTGAAATATTCTGAAAAGTCTTGCCCTATATAGTTTCCTCCATGTCCTGTTGCTGGTGTGCATTGCAGCAAGGTCTTCCTCAGTCTACCCTCACCAGCAAGGAAGCGATTTGCCTTGACTTGTCTTTGCAGTATCTCCCTAAGTGCTTGCTTCCTGAAGCAGGTGCTGGCTTTTCCTTTCCTTGTATGGCCTCAGAGGAAATTCCCCCAGAAACCTCGATGATGAATGCGTACATGACCAGCTTCCTCTCCAAAAATATTTCCTTTTGATTGCCAAACAAACAATAGGAAAAGGAGGAAACAACTTGTTCACCTGCCAGAGGAACTGAGGGACCTGACCTGGTTTCCCTCAGATACAGCTATAACTGCAAAGGAAAGAATACAAGTTCGGTTGGCTGAGCCTTCAGAAGCACTTTATTCATGCATTGCAAACTCCGCTACCTTCGAGCTTAGAGAAAAGTGAGGTTACTGTTTTCTTTCTGCAGAACACCTTCCTACGCGTCGGAAAGGAATTTCTCTGCAGTTCTCCTTTTAATCTGATTTCCCATGAGAAGGAACTGATTGTTTACAAGATTCTTGGATCAGGCAAGAAACCCAAATTAGATTTAGGATCCTGTTGTTGGAGTATCTCCAAAAGTGGAAGCTCGTAGTCATTACCAAATCTGAGATAATTTGAGAGGTTTAAAAATGTTCATGGTTGGTAGAGGAAATTCAGGAAAATGATAAGAAAGAATGGTGATGGATTGTGTATATTGGATTTGACATATTTCAAAGAGGTAAAACACAGCAGCTGGAATTACCTTTTGATTGACACTGATGACAAACTTTCTCCTTTGAAGAATGAAAGTGAATTCATGCAGGCCAACAACATTGTGAAACCAAGGGCCAAAACCCCAGGGCATGCTGGAAAGGAAATGCAAGATATGCCACAAGCAGACCATTTCTCACTTTGTGTTAAAGTTTGTATTAATTAATTTTGGTAATTAATTTTGGTACATTAATTTCTGGTTTAGAAAGCATTTTGTAGTTAAATAGGAATCAGGCAGCCCGGTCCTCTGAATCAGCTTCTCTGTGCTTTTGTTGTCAGGCAGCTACTAGAGATCTCTCCACTGCGTGTTATTGAGGATGGTGTTCAGAAATTATTTTCTGACTTTGTGTCATCATTGCAGGTTGAGTCATTGTTCAGATTTAATGGAGATGAAACACATCATCTTCCTCAGAAGGAAACAGAGAGATAAACAAAAGCAATAATGAGGTGCAGAAACAGGGTGAAAAAACTTTATGGTAGGTTATTTTGGCAACAATTTTGGATTAGGTAATTAAAATTAAACCAAGTGCAATCTGTAATCCCAGACTACCTGGAATGGGAATAACAAATATCTGCATATGTTCAGACACAGCATTCAGAAGGTAATCTCTCTTCCCATCATGTTCACTTAAAGTGACTTGAGATATTTTGTGTCTAAGGGTGTCAGTCTCTGTTCCTGACACTGAAGGCTGAAAAGCAGGCCTGGAAGAGGGCTTCTCTGGAAGTCTTTGAGGGATGAGTTTCAAACAAAACTTGTTCATTCCCCTGTTTGTGGTAACTTTTGTACCTCAGTAGAATTCCCACTGACTTGCAGAGAGACAGGATTTCACTTCAGATATTTGATCTCCAAACCCTCAGATTCTTTTTTTCTGAAATGGTGGAGTACTTTTCATTGTATTTCCTTTAAATAAGGAGAACAGTAATTGCAAGTCAAGAAGAAAGAAAAATTCAGTTTGATTAAGAACTTTGGGAAGTCTTTAATGAGAAATCCAAAAATAGGCTTTGCAAAACAGTTGACAAACTAAGCAAGTGACAACAGAGACCTTTTTTTTCCTTTCTACAACAAATCCTCTAATGCAAGAGGAAAGCTTTGGACCTCCACCTTTTCCTTCATGGCCACAAAAATATGTGTATTGAAATGTTTCATAAGAAGTGCTGTGAAGAGACAGTCCACAGAAATAATTTTCCACTGCTTTCATCAATTCTATTAATTGTTTCCCCAGCTTCATTAACCAAAAGTTGGTTCCTGCTCTTTTTCTGGTGAAAAGATGAGATTTTCAAGGGTCTTCTTCTGTCCCCAGTCAGAAAAATCAGGTGCCACTTTGATCCTTGATCAATGCACCAATTCATACATCCTGTGGGAAGAAACTGAAGATAAAATTGTGTGCTCAAAGAGTTGGTTCAATGTGAAGTTTAATGGAACCTGAAAACATCACTGGGCTGTGTTTAAAAGAAAAAAACAACAACGATTGCCAGAAGTACAAGGTCTGAACAAAAGACAAATATGACCAGTGGGAATGGGATTCGGTCCACTTGTTCTCCAGTCCACGCATGCCATCTCTGAAGAGGTGAAGGGACTCACCTGCTCAGCTACCTGTGGTGAGGGGAACAGCCTCTTGCACCTTCAGGTCCCACAGGTCTCAGGGTGAGCTCTGTGAGAGATGAACGAGCAGGACGTTACCCAATGAACAAGTGACACCTACTCTCTTTGCATAATGGGAGATGCTTACCACACCATGCAAATGAAAGTCCAAAGGATTGCTTGAACATCCTTCCCAAAGACTGGGGGATCAGAGAACAGGTATGCTTCATGTGTGCACGGATCTCAGATCACTTAGAAAGATGATATAACATGACATATGAGATCTGTCATAGCTGCCAGATATCCGAGTTGCGATTTGGCTGATCGTTTTTTAGTCTTCGGCTATTTTAATAAACTTAGGAGTTACAGGCATCAAAGGCATTTGTGCCCTGTGACAGTTTGTTGCTAGAATATAAATGGTGACATCTGATAAACCTTGCTCTGGTGAAAGACAATAGACAACAACTGTAAGCTTCTACTCTCTGTTCCTGACTGTCTAACTGGAACGACAGAGAGCCAATACACCACAGGATCTTGCAACTGTCTTTAAAAGCACAGATTATGCTAGAACACGTGTGTTGCTTTAGGGCATCTCAAGAACAATGTACATAAAGCACCACACGATCATTATGAGCCTCAATTGGACAAATTAATTCAATACATTGTAAGGATAATGCATCTTCTGGTCTGATGCCCACAGGGTGAGAGAGGCTGAAGGAGGTCACACTTCTCCCTTGTCACTGACACTCCTGTTCCTGCACAAGGCTTCAAAGGCTATTAGATCTAAAGCTTGTCCCAGCTCTGGCTCAGAGGCCTGGAAGTGAATGATGTGAGGCTGTTCACAGAAGGGATCGGGGCAGGGAGGGGAAGGGGGACACTCTCACATTGATAGCTAGGGGTGGGCCTGGGTGCATGGTGGGCTCCAAAGGCAGAGGAAATGGAGCTGCCTGCTAAGATGAGTGAAGAGGTGTTACAGAGGTGCTGTTGTAAACGCGAGAATGAAATCCCTGAGAAATTAGTAACACAACACTACTCCCAGAGTTACTGCGTGCTTCAAGCACGGCAACCCTGTGCGTTGCATAAAGTGATATAGCTGTGAATAGGAAAAAGGGTAAGCCAAAGACCAGCCACGCTTATCAAATATTTCTTACTGATTTTACCCCAGTATCTGTGTGGATTAGGTACAAGATTTTATGTATATCTGTCTGGGAAGATTGCACATTTGACTATAGTTCTAACCATTCTTACTAGCTTCTTTCTTCAGGAAGTACAACTTCTAGGATTTGATGCTTTTATTGCCATCAGTTGAACTGGATTTTGCTTTGCTCTGTTTTAGGACCAAGTATGGTGATTCCACAACTACCTGCCAACCTCATTCCAGAGTATAGAACTCTTCCATTCATGCCAGCCTCAACTCCCAGAGGCCATCTACCTCCTCTCTCTCAGAGTGTTTTTCAGCAAATGAATGCCCCAAAACTTTCCTAGTAGTATCAATCCTTAAGTCTTATGGCGATCTTAATTTCACTACTTTTTTTCCCCAAGAACTGAAAGAATTTCACTTGCAATGACCTGAGGGTTTATTTTTTCAGACCTTCCCCAGGCAGATGGAGTTGTCCTGGGCTCATTGTCAGTAGGAAGATGGGACTGTTAGTTGCCTGTGCAGCTTCCCAGCTTCTCCTTCCACCAAGTGTTGTAATCCAATCAAGGTCTAAGCCCCATTGCTATTCTCATAACGACTCCGCCATGGTGCTCAGATCTGCCCTGTCTGGGCAACAATAAAGCAAATTATAGATTACTTGGTGATAAACTTTAGAATCTCAAATTCAGCAGGCTATGAGGACCACTCTTGCATAAGATTCCTTAATCAATAAATGCAGGTCCAGCTCTACTGACCTGATTCTTGCAAATGGGTTCATCAGCCATAGACGTAAAAATCAGGGACTGTATGTTTGTCAGGATCTTGTGCTTTTACCTGAAATGATAATACCAAACACTGACTCACCCTCTTTTTCCTAAACCAAAAATCACATTAGAGAAACTAGTATAGTGAAAAACCTTAAAACGTAATTACAGATCCATCTTAGTATGAACAAAACCTTCCTGAACTATTCAAGATTTGCCAGATTTTAAAGACAAATTTATAATGCCACAACATCGATGAATACAAAACACATAAGCAAGTACTCCTCTACCCAGCATAGCCAGTAAGGAATAAACACTATACAGACATCTGTGACAAATATTTATGGGACTAAGTGTGCTGGCTGCATTTGCTTTTGGATAGAACAAAACAGCATCAGAAGAATCTGACTGAAGAGAGATAATTATGTCCTGTTATTGGGAATTGAAAACCTTGGATGAAAGAGTTTTCTGGATGAAAGTGTGTTTCTGGCCAAACACACTCAGACATATATAGAAACTCATAGGACACATGCACGTGTATGTCTAGTGCTGACACTATATATAGGTATAGTGTCATCGAAAGACATTGGGAAAAATGTTAAGGTTTACCTTCTGTTTTAACAAGACTTAAATGTTTCATTTTGATGACGTCAGAAGGTACGTATCTGACCAGCACAATGTATTACAACAGTTACAGTTAGCAGAGTACACATTAGGGCTGTGGTGATACCCTCACTGCCAGAGGAGAGACAGGGTTGAGCATTTTGGGGACCTCTCCATTGCTGCCAGACATGAAAAGAGGGCCACAACTGCTGGATCATCCTTCCCAACAATTTCCCCTGGACACCTGCCTTATTAGCTTAGCATTCAGTACATTGAACACTGTGGGCTTGACTCATATCGTTATGTGAGGTTATCAGAATGAATTACTTCAGTCTTATTAGAAAGCATATAAGAGGATATGTTCTGCTGGCTATACTAACATATCAAGTCTTCTATTTCAAGACATATTTTGCAGTTGCAGCAAGTTTTCTCCTGGAATGGACTTCCATCAGAAATCATACAGCTTACAGCAGTGTGTGGGTTCATGTATCATTTACTGGACCAAGAGTTCTTTTAAAGTAAAGTAATTACATTAATTGTGGCCAAACTTACTGTAGCTCTCCCTCTTTTTGAGCTAACTTCTCTCAATTTTGGTATAAAATTCTGAAATTAAAAGCTAAAATAACATTCTGGTCCTTAAACTATTGTAATGGATGAAGACCATCTTGTTCACAGTATAAAGTATATGATTCCATACTTTATTAATAAAGTTAGATTTTGTCAAGATTAGAAGGTAGATGTTGGTGCCAGTAGGAATAAGTTAAAAAGTTTAAGCATATCCCAATCAAAGCTAATTTTAAAAAGTGTGCAGATTTATTTCTTTTCATATGCATGCAAGCACATAGCTGCAGACTGACATTTTTAATAGGGGTCATGGCTGGAAGTTTCCTGAATAAGACTTTGAATTATGCTGCCAACAGCAAATGTAAATGTTTGCATATGGCACATTAACATTTGTTTGCACTTTGTTCCATTCTTGAATCACACTGCAGACTCTATGGCAAGCTGTCATGTTGTAGGAATTAAAATAAATGTCATGGGCAGCAAACTTCTGCCATGTCATACTAAGGTATCTTTAGGGCAATTTGCAATAAAGCTTAAAATAATTTAAAAGCTGACTCTGAATGCCTTTCATTGTGCATTGGTTTATGACTGCACACAGAAGCATGAGAAAGGGTTTTCAATGCCATTTCTGGCATTCAGTGCAGATCATTATAAACAGATCTTTTTCTATTTCATGCTAAAATTCTTAAACTCATTCGCCCCAGCTTTCACCACCTTTGCTAAATAACATCAACATTTACTGCGTTAGCTGGTGAAGAGTGAGTTATCCAGTTAAACTGAAGAGAGGGGGGATTGAATCATTCGGCCTGGTCTTCTGTTCCTGCTTGGTCTTGGAGAAGAGACAAGGTGGTCCTTGCTGCTGCTTGCAGCCATCTAGGGCATAGCAGAGGCAGTGGTCAATGCAGTGCAGAGACAGGTCAGCCCTGGAAGCAGATGGCATGTTCACCACTTCTTGGCCAGTCCAATAGCCCAGGGAAGGCTGCATTAACTGGGTACTGAATTATGCAAAAACGGGTCCGGGCTCCTAAATCTGTGTGGATCCACACTGTGGAGTTCCAAGTTCAGGTTATTGGCTTTTCCTCCATAGATGTCCCTCTGCAGTGGGCTTTTCCATAGCCATCACTCGCAAGCTGATGCCTAGCAGCTGACTGCTGCTTGTGGGCTCTGAAGTTGCTCTGCCAATGACAGGTTTGGAGGACCTCACCAAAAAACGAGATCCATTTCGATTCAGAGAGATCGGTGGTTAGAAAATGGTCAGGGACCATTGCAACTGTTCCTCAGCATCCAGAGATTTTCATGGCAATGTGACACACCAGAAAATGGGTTTCGTCCAGTGTCTGGCCCTTATGCACCACCTGGTGAATAATATTGGCACAAAACCAAGTGGATGTGAATGGACCAAGAATTAACCGTAAGCTGATCAGTAGAACTCCATTAATTAGGAAAGTGGTGAGGTTCTGGAGCAGCCTTGCAGAACAGACACAGGGATATGCAAGAGAGGATATGGTTGTTTACTCTATTAGTACTTATATTATGTATTTTACATGGCTGGACAGCAGAGTGGAAGACTGCTTAGTTGTTCCAGGCTGGCTGGCAAAGTTGTTTCAGAGAAGAGGAAGTTCCCTCTACCCTGAAAGCTGTTGGGCTGACTTGGTCAGGAGAAATTTTTGGAGCCAAGATGTGGCAGGTGGGATTGGAGGAAGGGGCAGAGCAGTCAGGGAGCCTACAGCACAGGGACAGACTACAAGAAAGAAGCAAGTGGCTGTTTTCTGCAAGGAACAGATTCACAAACAGGCCTCAAAGACAGCAGAGGAAAGAGATTTGGATGCCTGAGTTTTGCTGGAGCCCAGAAACCACAAAATACTGCTGGCTGGGAAAACAGGCTTAGAAGGAAGGACATGCCTTCCCCCCATGGGCTGGCTGTTGGCTTGTTTTCAGACTTTTGTCATTGGAATTTTTGACCTTAAAGAGCTATCTGATCATAAATTGCAGAGCTTGGGAGCCTTGTGGTACGGTTATTTTGAGAAGAAGATGTTTCTTCTACACAGGTCTCTGGCCATTTCAGCGTCAGAGGTAGAAAAATGCACACTAGTTTTAAAACAGAGACCAGTGAGTTTAATAAGAGCCCTGTAAGACACAATTGCTGTATTCTGGCAGTAGCTGGATTTCATGTTATTGGGGTCCATTTGGCTATGTCCATGGTAGGGCGTGGTGTTCATTAAGTAAGGGCATGGTGGAGGTAAGCAGACCCCAGTCCTTTTGAATCATTAGAACATTCTCTGGTACAGTTTTAGTGGTCAAAAAGTGCTCACCAGGCAAGGCCAAAGGTGGCTTAGGGAACAGCATGGGCCATGGACCATTCCTAATAGAAGATATGGATAAAGCTGTTCTGTTTTTGTGAGGTGGAAAGCTTAAGTGTAGGGGTGCAAGCTGTTCTGTGACTCAGCTGAAAATGGGCTGGGATAGATGTGCACTGCTCATGTTGCTTAATAGACAAGAATCTAGTTCAGAGAAGAGTAAGCCAGAGCACTTACTTATATGGCATGGAGACAGGGGGGTTTTTTTAATAGAAATTTGCTGGTAACAATTAAAATATATAGACAGCTATTTTTTCCTGTATGCAGTAAAAGTGAAATTCCAGACCAGTGAAGAGAAAGGGTTAAAATTTATCTCTGTGACCAATGGTTTATCCCAGACTTGTGTAATCTTAAAGGCTTTTCCCTGCACAAATAGTTTCAGTATTTTCCTAGATCTGGTATCCTGCCTGTTGACCTGTATTTCAGACTTGACTGTCTCAAGCATCTGCTTTCTTGCTGTGAACAATTTTTCTTGTCCTGAGAACAGGAAAGGAAGTTTACTGTTAAATTGCCTAGAGAATGGCATAAGTTTCCAACTAAAAAAATTAGAAAGAGGAAAGGGAATTCTAGAAGTAACTGAGATTGAATCTTATTTCTCTGTAGAAGGATTTATAAAACTGCAGTGTGCTTTATATCTTAACCTAGTGAACAGTGCATCAGGCCCTCAGTAATTACTTGTTGGTTTTGGGGTAAGATAATGTGTGATCTGGTTTTGTTCTGTGGGCTCATTGTGTAAACATACATGTTTTATACTGTGACTCTTTTTTAGGGTGCAGATGAAGGAGCTCATCTTCTCCCTTCCAATCTCCCCAAGAGCTATCATGTCTGTGTGAGGACATTGACACGGGAAAGCGAGATCATCTTACAAAGGCCCTTCTGGGTTCACCAGCCAGATAAGGGGAGGTAGCACAGGACAGCGTTTTGGGGGAGTCCACATAGATGGAGCCTTGAGGGCTGAACTAGCAGATGGTGAATAGGAAGCTCGTTGGGCGCTACAGCAGTATGATAGAGACATCTGGAGTCAGATGCTGCTGAAGGACAAATTTGACCCATGTGCAGATTTAGGAGATCATGAAAAATAGTGAAATTCTCTGTAAGGAGTTTGTTTTTTTCTTTGCAGGGCTAAGTTAATGGCTGAAAAGAGAACAAAATGAAGAGAGAGTATGAAAAGTACAAAGATCAGGATAGGGTGTAGTTTGTGGTAAGGAGTCTGTCTTTCTTTTCTCTAAAAATTCCTTAAAGTTGGCCTTCCCTCTTGCACCTTGCTTCAGATGCTGCTACTTGCATCTGTGACCATCAAATAAATGCAGTAGTAGTAACGGACTGTGTTGAAAGTGAGTTGTTAAAGTCTTTTGCAGATATTTTTCCAAGTTATCTCCCCTAATTTTTTATTACTTTTCATATCATTTTGTATTAAGTAGGCAACGCTTGTTCTAGCCTTTGTATATTTGTACATTTATATTTTGCTGTGAAAGACAGCAGAGATTGTACATGTTTTCTCCTTATTTGAGGCACACACGAGTTGAAGACCTATCTGCTTTGGGGTTTTGTTTTTATCTTCTGCTTTTTTTAAGTTAATTGTAACTATATGTCATCTTTGCAGGGTTGGATCAGTTAACTTGAAAATAAAATACCTGTACATGATGAAACGCTCTGTAAGTTTGGTGCTTTTATTTCAATGTTAGTGACGTTTTTTATTAACAGACCTCATGAGACTTCCTTCCTTACTGTTGTAGCTAAAAAGAATAGCACAGTCTGTTATGACCCTGAAAAACATTACAACTGTGGTTTGATAACAGGAACATCATTAAACATGTGCCATTTCACCAGTTTCTCAGTTAGCCAGAGCAAAGGCATAACTGCCAAAGACTTTGCCACACCAGCTGAATTTTTTAGCTTAAGAGAATCTCAGTACTTGTGATACTCTATTCTTGGATGCGACTGCTGCTTTTCAGTTCTCTAAAGAAATGTGTTATCCATGCTTTCCATTTCAAAAATTGATGACCCCGGTTCAGTTAGTTGCAATACAGTTGGACAGTAAGGGCAGGTATCGGATAAAAGCATGCACCTTCAGTGCACTTTGGCAGATTGGTGATACCCCTGCACTCAGCACAACTCCGCGCCGTTCAGCAAAGCCATATACTTGCGTGAAGCTGGGTGGACACACAGGGCTGTGTTAGACCTGTGTTAGGGTCTTCAGATGCCCTCCTGTACCGGTCTGCCTGCTGCTGGGGACTGACAACGGATACAGGGGCATTAGGGAATCGCACTAGGTGTGGGGGGGGTTTGGAGTTTTGTGGGATTCTGCTACACAAACTGGACTCAGAAGCTGAGCGAGGTTGGGTGTTGGGCAGCATGCTCAGTCAGTAGGGATCTGCTCATTGAGCAAGTGCCCATGCTCACTTTAAGAGCAGGCTCTGCTAACAGTGCTGAGTTCAAAAGCCCAGTCTAAAAGTCAAGTCCAAAAGCAGAGCGGTTTCACAATCCGTCCAAAAGCCCCCCAAAAGCTTCTGCAAGAAGAGTCTCTGTGAAACAGCAGTTCAGGGAGGTAGAAAATGAAGGGATAATCTTCCCTGCTATATGCATACTGTAGTGAAAACGGATGGTGGTGTACCAGTTTATGAGGATTATAAAGTAGCAATTAATCTTTCCTCAGATATGGATCAATGCCTCCTTCACTCTGCACGTCGCGGGAGGACAGGGGCTCACTGAGCTTGGTCCCCACTTACCAGGAGGTGATGCTGAATGGTCACCCTGCCTTGCCATCAGTTATTAAAAGGATTATTCCAGTGTGACTTGTTGCCCTGTGATGCTGGACTGCAGCAGTGTATTTTTTCAAATCATTGTAGAGCAGCTGCTACACAGTGTTATTTGGCTGGCTTCCTAGTGGCTGGAGAAACAGAGCGGTACGTGCAACTTGGAAATGATATTAAGCCAAATGTCCACCTTTGTGTTAAGAGTGAGAAAAACCCACAAGTGTTTGCAGGCGATTGCAAATAATTTCAGGGGAAGAGTTGATGGTGTTCGAATTCAGCTGCTTAAATTAGAAATAAAAATGATAGATCAAGCACAAGCTGGGAACTCTCCTGAAATTGCTACGATGCCAGGGACAAGTCATTTCATGCCTCCTTGCTCTTGCAAAATGCCTGAGCAAATTGTTTCTGAAAGGTAAGATATTGGGGTGGTCATATGAATGCCAGAAGGCATTTATTTGCAGCTAATATATGGCAAAGAATTTCCCTTTATACCTTTAATATGAACACAGTGGCAGGGCCTTGATAATGAAAAGCAGAGTTTGTTTTTGGCAGTAGTCAAACAGTACAAGGAGTCTTGCATCTTTTTTCTTAGTAGAAGCCTTAAACTGAGTGCATGAATGTTATGCAGACTGTATTTACACTGAACATCCTTCCCATAGGAATGAAATATGTTCCTCAAAGAGTCGTAGAAAGTGGAAGAATTCTGACAGTAGGTGGAGAAAACCCTTAAGGCAACAGAGAACATCATTGGTCAATAAATTGGGGTTTTTTTTAATTTCTTGGAGTAACATGTCTCTATAGAACTGAAATTAATAATTTTCGGCTTCAGAACTGAAATTATTCCCTTTACTGGCACAAAGAGATATTTTATTATTAATTCACAAAGTCATGACATGATTTGGACAAAAACAGTAGATTCTTTGAGAAAACAGACCTCAGAAGAATAAAGTAGAAAATACCACAGCAAAAATTGATAAATCCATTGAAATTCATGATGACATTTTTATTTAATGCCTGGAAAGTATGCCATCCATAATTGTCCCCTTTTGTGCATGGGTTTTTTAATAAACCTTTGTTTGTGTGTATGAAACTTTCATTAATAGAAAACTAAGGAGGCCTGTGGTGTTTATCATCTTTTCTAGCTTGCTGATAAGTTTTAATTAATGTGTATTTAATCTGATAAATTAACAAACTTATAATGAAATGCTTATTTACACCGGACAAACAAACAAAACCCCCTCCCATGCCCCAGTCATTCTTGACTCCCCATATTGAAAATATCACTGGAATCTTGGAACCTTATTTCTAGAAATGTTATTTTTCCATTTTCTGATTGGTATGAACTTTGTAAGAGCAGGTGACAAACAAGCAAACATTGTCTGCTTATGAAAAACACATAAAAATCTAATGAGATATTAGTCTGGAAAAGAAAAGACTGAGAAGGAATCTCATCAATGCTTACAAATACTTAGAAGGAGGGTGCCGGGAGGAGGGGGCCAATCTTTTTTCAGTGGTGCCCAGTAATAGGACAAGAGGTAAGGGGCACAACCTTGAACACAGGAAGTTCCATCTGAACATGAGGAGGAACTTCTTTCCTTTGAGGGTGGCAGAGCACTGGAACAGGCTGCCCAGAGATGTGGTGGAGTCTCCGACTCTGGAGACATTCAACACCCGCCTGGACGCCATCCTGTGCAACCTGCTGTAGGTGGACCTGCTCTGGCAGGGGGGTTGGACCAGATGATCTCTAGAGGTCCCTTCCAACCCTTAACATTCTTTGATTCTCTGAGATATGACAAAAAATTTAAAAGCTATAAGGAGATCAAGAAAAACCTGTTTTCCTAAAAAAAAAAAAAAAGCAAAATACAAACCATTTCTACTAAGTAAACAATGTGTGAGAAAAATTTTTCTTTGTCTTTGTCTTTCTCAGTTTTCATCCTTATCAAAAGTTTTTCACTAGAGTTGAAATTTCCCTTCCGTGGAAAAGCAGCGCTTCTTATGCACAGTGCATTCTTTCCTAGAATTTGGGTGGCTGCTCAAGAACATAAAAATGGTCATGATTGCAAAAATCAAAAAAAGCAATTATACAGAAGTGTCTTCAATTAAGTTAGTTTTATTTGGCCAGCCCATGCACAGCATTGCTATTGTTATCCAAGCCTAATATAATAGCCTTGAATAATTCTTGCTCATTTCAGAAGTTCGTTGTGCTGGTTTTCAGATAATGTACAGAACATCATCATTCTGTGCATTTCTTTCTGAAACACACCTACAGTTTTGCAGTGAAACATCTCTCCTTGATTCACCTCTTTCAAAAAGCTGAACAAACACTGTTTCATCTCTCTGGCTCGCAAGTACTCTATCTGCACAGCGTGCAGACATTATCACAGTCCCATTAAAAGTAATTGCAGGCAGTAATGCAGACAATTATTTCTGACTGGCTGAGTTGTTGATCTTTTCAGTTCAAGAAAACAATATGAAGATCTCCTGCCCTCTTTCCCTGTCTTGTCCTGTTTAATTGACAGGCCAGCATTACTTACAATTTACTGCAGACTGCTGTCTCCTGTCAGAAGCCGTTCTGAATTCAGAGCATGGTCTTACATTGCTTTGCTGCTAAGGTTAATTAACACTTCTTTTTGCTGTTACTGTTACCAGGAACAGAAATGTGAAGGAAACAAGAAACTGGCATAAATGGAAATCTGCCAATTATCCTCTGTGATGTTGAGTTTAGATATTGTTTAGTGACAGTAATAAGAAAAACAAGTTTATTATTTTGTAGGAAACATTTTTCCACCTTTCAAGTCAGTATGTATTTGTAAAGCATGAATTCTACCATTTTTTCTTTTAACTTTCTATTTTAGTAGGACAGCTTATTTTGCATACTTTAGAGGCACCCTTAATTCTTAAATATTTCCCCTTTTATTTCTGTCTTATCTGTTAAATCCTCCCCAAAATAGTTCCAGTGCATGTATTTAATTTTTCATTATTCCGCCTCTATAGAAGTCCTCATCTTCCCCTAATGATTTCTCACCCTTTTCATGTCAATTATTTCTAAGCTTCAGTTCCTACAGTTCCACTAAGTTTCAGAAAGGGGGGGGAGGTGGGGAGGGGGTCGATCACCCCTAAATAAGTCCAGAAGGCAGAGGTGTACATTTATATAAAGAACCACTTAAAAAGCTAGTTTCAGTGAAAGTCATCTACAGCTTCCCACCAGCAGAAGGCCCACCAGCAGAAGGCCCACCAGCAGAAGGCCCACCAGCAGAAGGACTTACTCCTTCCAGCAGCTCCTTTCTGGAAAAAGAGCAAATGCTTTTGTACCCACCCACTCATGGAGACAGGGGTGGGTTATGAGTATAGCTGTTATCAATAGTTGTAATAAACCAAGTCAAGAAGGATTACAAGTTTAATCTTGAATTGAGCTGAGGAGGAAAAATGACAGACAGGACACTGAGGGCACCACTCCTCCCCATTATATTTGCACCACACTGTATAGATGTTTGTCTATCCTGATTTCGTTAATGTGAAATCAGTTTATATAAATTAAGATTCATTTTTCCTTATGAACTGAACTGTTCTGGTTCTCTCATTCTATGTTATCCATCAGAAAAGGCGTGCCAAAGTCCTTCCTCTTTACCTACAGCAGCTCTAGCATGGGACTGTGTTTCTGAGTGAAAAGTCAAGACAATTTTATGTAAGAGATACGTTCAACTAACACTCATTTATGTGTAACCCTAAAGGAATGTGAGATCACTGACCAAAGGATGCCCTCATGATAGCCACGTTGCACATGACTCACTGTGAGCTTCTGGCAGGTTGTGGGAACTTCATGTTAGTGTACGTTCATTTGAAATGCAAGTGCATTTCAAAATTCCCAAAAGGGAAATATATTGCAAGAAAATGGGAAAATGCCAAGAAATGAGTCTGTGGAAATCGGCTTTCAGTGGGAGGCACTGGGACCCAAAATCAAGATGTTTGCAGCAGCTGTTTAAACCCATCATGTTTTCTTCAGTATGAACTTCAGACTAATAGAGGAAGGCTGCCAGAAAGAGTTTTCGGTTTAATTACTTCACCCTCATTGCAGCTAGACCTTTTTTGTTGATATTCCAGAATACCCCATGGTATCCTTCCTTGGACAACCCAGACTGTAGGAGAAAATAGTCATTTCATTTAGGACTTAATGCCATCTCTGCAATAGGAAGTGGGGAATTATATACTTCTTTAATGCTTAGAGTGAACTTTTTTTTTTTTTTTACCTACACAAAGCTACTGCATCAAAATGGGATCTACTAGAGCAGTATATGATAGGTTAATTGGACCATTATTGTAGGATGATACAATGCAATTATCACTTCTGATTCTGATATAATGTGGAAGTGTAGGTTCACAGTATATTACAACCTATTGTAGAATCTCATGACTGGTATGAAATTAACCATGTTCAACATTGTAATTAGGGAAAAAAAAAATCTTAGTAGCAGCAGTGTTGGCATACCTCCAGTTCCTTAAAAATACCAAAACTGTTCTTCACAAATTCAGTATTCTGCAAATTAGAAATAAGTACATTCAGATTGATTCTGTCTCTTTGGGACTAGACTGTAATTCTGCAAAAGGTACAATATTGATGGTAGACTACTTTGAAGAGCTACTCCAAGAATACACATCAAATTAGGAAGATGAAAATTCCTGTATAACCTAATATTTCAGCATTTTCTTTATTTCTATGAGGCAAAGGAAGCCTCATTAAACAAATCCATGTGCATTGAGAATGTCATCAAAGACTCGAAGGGCAGAAGTCCAATCCCTCTCTCAAAGGACAGGGAGAAAGTTTTCAGCTTTCATCATTCCTAACTGACATTTATCTTGCCTAAACCCAAATATAATGATGAAGACTTCAAGTCACTCTCTAGCAGTGTTTACCCCCAGATCTCTTTTAAGAATGGTGCCTATTGCCTGGGCTCCGTCTAGGACAAATATGTCGCTGAGCTGACTTGATTTAAACTGGATCCCAAAAGTTCTAAGTGCCTAGAAATTTCAATGAAGGCAATGGTGACTTTTTATTTTACACTGAAAATCAGGACATTATGCTTCTCAAGGTGAGAGATAAGGTGACAAGTTTCAGTTCCTAACCCAACTAATCTTTAACACACAAAGATGTTATCCAAATAGAAATAATTCTCATGCACTTCATGCTGTCATTGTAAATTGTCTCATTGTAAAGCTGAACATTTACTTTCTGTGGTGTTCTTAATATTTACATTGTAGAGGTTATTGAAAAAGAACACGAAGGCTCTGAGGAAACCTTTTTGGTTGCTGGATGGCAGCTATGCATATTATTGTGGTCCTAAAGTCCAGGCTCTATCTAGTTGACCATTTAGACTTGTGAAATTATTAGTTACAGTTTTTGCATTTGTGGAGGAAAGTTGTGCAGCTAAAATGAAACCTGCATTATTTCTATTTGCTGTAATGACATTTAACTCTTTGAATTGGGGAAACGAGGAGAGGTGTTCCTGGAGTGCTTTCTATCTGGCGTTTGTAGAGCTGAGCAGTGTTTGAAACTCAGCAGGATGGGTCTCCTCTCAGTCATTCCTGTTAATCAAGCAATTGATGCTTCTAGAAAAAGCAGGTCACTGGTCACTGGAGCTACTCCTTGGAGTTCTGATTTTTAAACTGTTTGATTTCTGAATACAGCTCACAATGTTCGTAAACCAAGAGGTTTAAAGATACAAACATTGTGAGACGTATTCAGGAAAATAATTATCCAGAAATGCACTGATTCCAAACACTACTTCCACAGATCATTTGATTCATACTACTGTCTTGACAGTGCATTGGTAAATTTTCTACCTCCATGTGCAATAGTCTCCATTCCTTTTTCTCCAGACACAGGAATCTGGAGATGCAGTTATATGAGTGTCCATGTGCATGAATTGTGAAAGATGCACGTCCTTTTGATGGGAAGGCCAGTACACAAGGATACACAAAGTTTAGAGTTATGAAGAGATTCAGGAAAAAAGTAGGAGTAGGTAGAATATAGATTATAGAAAAGACTGTACAAACCATGATAGATACTCTCCTCTTCAAGCAATGACAAAAAAAAAATAGAGTCCTGAAGGACCTGAGCAACCTGACCAAACAAGGCAATTGCAACATAAATTGGCATTGTTTGAGCAGGTGAATAGGACCAGATGACCTCTAGAGATCTCTTACAAAGTCAATTACTCTTTGACTCCATAGGTGTATTTTTGTAACATAAAAAGCATAGAAAATTCCACTGCACAAATCTTCAGGAGGCCATTTAGTCTCTCCTCTGACAGTGCAATGTCATCTGTTCCTGTTTCTCAGGACTGAAGTATTGGGAATGTTCTCTGCACCTGGTCATTTTTACGGCCTCCTAGAAATTTGTTCCAGCATCCAAATGTTTTTGCCACTAGGAATTTTTTCTTAACATGAAACCTGAATCTTCATTGATGTAACTTAAGCCCGCTATATTTTGCCTTAAACCCAGTGCTGACAAAGACTGATCAATTAATCTTATGTTTCACAGCTACTTTGCCTATGGCTGAAGACAGCTGAATATCACCTTGGGCTCCTTTTACCTAGACTAAGCAACCCAGATTTCTTCAGTCTCCAGGACATCTAGACCTCTGATCGTTCTTGTTTCCTTTGAACCTTCTTTAATTAGTCAATGTATCTCAGGAAAACAAAGCCCCAGCCTGGACCCATTCTTACAGGTGAGCCTCTCCCTGTGCTGAGCAGAACCGAGATTATCTGAACGGTTTAAGAAATAATGCTCCTCTTTGTAGACCATAATACAACTTTACCATTTTAAAAACAGCATAATATCACTGACTCAACTTCAGCTGTAAACATTTTAAAGCGTTATCCTCACTTTCAAAGTTCACAAACATTTTTGAATTATCACATTGCTACTATTATGTCCTTTGGGAAGATACAGCCCTCTGCAGCAGCAAACAGAAATTATAGGAGACCATTGGCTGCAATGCTGTGGTCCGCAGAAGGGCTGTATTTCAGAAGAAAATGTTGACATGGACTATCCTATCTGCCTCCCCATCCCAGAGAAATATATGACCTTTTCTGAAAGGGGAACAATAGGCACTTACAGCCAAGTAATGATATTTTAGCATGCATTTTCAGTTAATTATTGTAAATGTTGGATGTTGTTTTGTCATTTGCTATCAGGAAGAACTGCAGACTACATTGAACTTCTTACTGATTGCAAAGAATTAAAAAAACCCTGCGCAGTTCCTGTACCTGGTTGGATTTCCTTATTAGCTACAGTACTTTTTACATTGTAATTTATATTCTGTATTCTCTGCAACCAAATGCAATTGTTAACAGTCATATTCTGAGGGACATCTAGAAATAATGAGGAAGCCTGGAACTGCAGCCTTCCCTACCAACAAAATACTGTCACTTAAATGAATGCTTCTAGGAAGGCCTCAGGAGTACGATGCACAGGATGGATCACTTCAGATTAGTTAAAATAATCATGCCTCATAGAAACCTTTTTTATCTCTTTCTACCTCAAACTGTGGTAAAAAAACAGTGAAATATTGGCCTTCAAATCCATTAGTAGTCATTAGATTCTTTCCTCCATGAGGAAAATGGAGACCAGGGGGAATTGTAAGGCCAGTCTGCAAGAGATCTGTGACAGAATGGAGCATGTCTAATGAATCTTGTTTTGAAAGATGCAGAGCTATTGTTTAGTTAAAGAGCTGAAGGACAAAAGGTGGCTATAAAGCCAAATGAGACAGGCCACACAATCCTGTGTTTAGGTACATGCTATTTCTAGATATACAGATGAAGGAAGCTGTGTTAGGGAGTGTAGGACAGCCACAAAAAAAGTGGGAGTGCCAATATTGCTCACATCGTACTGAACCATGAGGCAAAAGAAAAGCCTCCAATTCATCTCACAAGTTGTCTATAACAGTGATCCCCAGAGTCCTTGTTTATATCACTGCCAACTTCCACAATTTTTCATGGACCATCAGGCATTCTTTGTCTTGGAATTTTACCTGAAAACACATTTTTTTTGCCATTTCACAGACACCGGTGGGCTGTGGATTATAGTTGTGGAGTCATTAATACACAGAGACGTAGACTACAAAGCTCTTGCTGCCTTCTGTGGGTATAGAAGGCAAACTAAAATTTGAGGCTGAACAAATGTTTTGCAATGTTGGCATTCTTAAATACCTATACCAGCAATGTGGGTAAGGTGACTTCCAGGACTTAATATCAAATAAGAAAATTCTTAGTGTTTATAGCTATAGTTCAATTTATGTTACAGAGATTTATTTTCTTTGCACACAGGTATACATTTACTGATCATTTCAAGCTGCTTGATCCAAAATCTGGTGCAGACATTTTTTCCCCTCTTTTTTTGACTGTTGATTGTTAGCTGTTTCAGTCCTTTCATATGATCAGCTGTAGTCATTCATTATTCATTCATTCTTCCTGCAATATTAAGCATCCCATCACTAGGGCTCTTCAGAGTCCAGGTAAAAGGAAGACCAGAAGAGACCTGTCTGAGATATATATGTATGTGCGGGCAGAATGAGCCAGAGGTTACTACTGGGGAGAGTGCTGAGAGCTGCAACTGGGGAGGCAGGAGAGAAAAGGCAGGGTAGCAGAGAGCCCTGGAGCTGGGAGGTGAAGCCACTCACCCGATGCAAGGAAGACCTTGGAGGGGACATTGCAGGAGACCAGTCTGCATGGAGGGTATGGTCTGAAATGTCTCAGCAAGACAGTCATTTTCTCCATCGTGATTTCACTGCTTGATTCCACTTATTGAGAGTGAATGGTATTTGGTCTGGAAGTTAGCGTTTTGAAAATTAGTCTGGCAAAGTCATAAACTGAATAGATATGTGGATTCATCTAGTAGAGCGCATGGCGTAGGAGAAAATAAAAACAAAAATAAAAAATCAATATATCAAAAAACAAGAACATTAATACATATATATAATAAATACATAAATATGTGTGTATTTTTTTAAACATTGGATTAAAACCTTTATTTGTTCTGAGTGTGGAAATTCCATTAACGTCTTCCATTAAACTTAATATGTGGCTAATTCATCTATCTTACACAAAGTCAGATGTTTATGATTAACTTTTTCCTGCTATATTTGTGTTTCATACTACATTTTAATGAAAAACACGTGTAAAGGGCCTGTGGTTCATTTCATTGTTCTAGAGATATGATGAGGAGCTAGAAAAAAATTGTTTTGATGGATGGAACAGTTCTTGATAAGCCATACTATTAGTGACTATACAGCCTTACCCTTTTTAAAAGTACTGCCAGAGTCACTGAGATGTCTAGCTGGAAATAGGCAGACTGTACATGATATTTTAGAAGTTTTCTTGCTGTTTTGCTTTAGATTAATGAAGGCTAGTGTTTAAGAATGAAAATGAGGTTTTATCAATTAGGAAAAATAATGTTGTCCTTGATAATCACTCATCTGAAACTTATTTTATTAGCTCCAGTAGTTCATGAGGAATGTTACCACCTCCTGCTCCTAGGGAGATATTACCCCCCACTCCCCTCCAGTTCTCAGAGACATTTTATTAGATGATGTGAAACTGAAAAAATTAGAACTGGAATTACCCCAGAATACCCCAGAATATTTGTGGCAAATGTCAGCTGTGTAAAAAAAGTATGAATGCAAATTTGATTAAGCCAATTTTATTTTTATAACTCTGTAGAAGATTCAGCAAATCTGGAATCCACTTGTTGGTATATATAATTTTTCTCCTCATTTGTATCATTTCCATGGAAACGTAGACTCATATTTCATTGCTAGTCTGGGTGACTGAGTCAGGTAATTGACTCAGCTGACCATTGTGCTTCAGATGTCCCCAGTGACTGAGATACCTTCCTCACACATCTGACAGAGGAATTCAAACAGAAATTTCTCTAGCTGGACCATCTGTCAGTCAAGACTACATGCAACCTTTTGGTATGGAGATAAAGGGGAGCTATTTCATCACTTCCCCCAGGTGAAGAAAACAAGATATTACTGCTGTGGCTAA
Organism: Chionis minor; assembly: GCA_013398295.1. Lineage (NCBI taxonomy): Eukaryota > Metazoa > Chordata > Aves > Charadriiformes > Chionidae > Chionis > Chionis minor. The sequence goes on along the minus strand of VZSF01010126.1, from coordinate 732,797 downwards.
GTTTAAAATGACAAGTGGAATCACGAAAACCCAGAAGCTATCTGTAAAATGAAATAAAACTATTCATCTCTAAATCGTGAAAGTGTCTTTTACTTTCTCATTAGCCATAAAGGCTAAGTTTTAAGACAGATCTGCATGGAATCAAGTCAGGTTCAAGGCTGGGAATACTCTGGGGTCCTGAAAAGTCTGCATTGGTGACAGCCTTCTGGCTCTGGGCAGGCTGGTGTGGGTTTTGACTACCTGATAACAGGGTGCCCTGGCATTGCCAGTGCAGTCAGAGCAGATATCGAGACTGTCCCACCATGGAGATCAGATGCTTCTGTTACAAATGACTGTAATATCCTATCATTTTCAGGTCACATATGAAGGGTTTATGTCACCTAGAATGATAGAAAAGGCATTATTCTTTTTATGCCTGGTTTTGTTCCCCACATACGTGGCATCAGACTATATTTAAATCTGAAAAAAAAAAAAAAGTGCTAGAAAAGAGATTTTCAAAATATGAATCAACAGTGAAGATCCACAAGAATTATTATGGGAGAGTCAGACACGCTGTGTTTCTAGGACTGATGACCTTGATCTACTGAGTGCATCTGGGAACTTTCTGCATCTGGCCACTAAATGGAGATGGGGTCGACAGCTTCTCATCTTCCTCTTGGCTTTTAACAAAGACGATGGACTTGGAGCTTGCAAGATGCTCAGCTGCACTGCAGTAAGTGTTCCCGGTAATATCCTCTACCACCTTTTGGACTCTGAAGGTCTGAATGCAGGAATGGATGGAAGAGAGGAAGAAAGAAGAGACGGTCATTTGTTCTTGTGGGTGAAAAGGAATGTGGTTTGTAAAGGGAAATACTGCTTATATCATACAGGTTTTGGATTTCCTCAGGAAGAAATGGCTAATTGATAAATGATATTCTGAAATAACTCTTGCTGAACTCTCAAAGTTCAGAATCAGCGCCTGAGAAGTCCTCAGCAACCCTCAAAATAGTATGGACATAGCAGGTTTGGATTCCTCCATGTTCCCAGGCGGCTGTCCTGAAACAAGATTTCTATCAGAGAAATGTTGCACTGATGATCCAGAAGCACTGCTCTTCAGTCAGATTGTGTTCATCAAACTTAGTGATGACATAATCTGAATAATACTTATAGATCATTGCAAATGATACTACCTTGTTTATCCAAATAGGATTGCTCCTTTCTAGCTTGAACACCATCTTCATAAAATCATAGAATCATAGAATGGTAAGAGTTGGAAGAGACCTTAGACATTATCTACTTCCAAACCTCTGCCATGGCCAGGGACACCTACCACTAGACCAGGTTACTCAAAGCCCCATCCAACCTGGCCTTGAACACTTCCAGAGATGGGGCATCCACAGCTTCTCTGGGCAGCCTGTTCCAGTGTCTCACCACCCTCACAGTAAAGGATTTCTTACTTGTATCTAATCTAAATCTTCCCTTTTCTAGTTTAAAACCATTACCCCTCATCCTATCACTACACTCCCTGATCAAGAGTCCCTCTCCAGCTTTCCTGTAGGCCCCCTTTAGGTACTGGAAGGCCTCTGTAAGGTGTCCCTGGAGCCTCCTCTTTTCCGGCCTGAACAACCCCAACTCTCTCAGCCTGTCCTCATGGGAGAGGTGTTCCATCCCACTCATCATCTTCGTGTCCCTCCTCTGAACTTGCTCCAACAGGCTTTAAGCTGTTTTTCTTGTAGAATAAGCCTAGGTTTGTCTCCATGCCAAGTCAACCTAAAAAGTGTCTTGTATCTCTGTTTTGGGAAAAGGTGCTTTTGTTATTACAGATTTTTGCCACTTGTTGAGATCATATAGTGACTCAGACAGGGTTTCAGTGTCCTGAATTTTGTAATGGGGCAGGAAGCCCTAGATGAAGTTCACCACCACGCTGGAATTGGGCAATCTTTCCTGTGAAGAGTATTTTAGGGAGCAGAGCTTTTTGTGGGACTGAACCAGTGTTTAGCATATGACTAAGTGGGAAATTACTTTGAGGACATATGTTAAAAAAATGAAAGCAAATAAATAATGTGGAAGAGACTAGGCTGCTCTGTGAATTTGTTGTGAAGGATCAGAGGCATCATGAATAATGTTCTGTCTCAAGAACGGAAATTAAATGAAGGAAGACTGCTGTAAAGAAAATACAGGACAAAAAGATCGATGTTTGCTAAATGGAAAAGACTAGCATTTTTATTCAGAGAGATATCATTTTTACATTTCTAAAAGTTGCTTCAAAAGCAATTATAATAAAAAAGGAAGCAAAGGTCTGAACTCTCTCTTTCCTTTCTCTGCATACTTATTCAGCTTTTCCCAATGAACATGATTTCTAATTGAAGTCAGAACACAGACTTGTTTTGATTGCATTAGGAGGTAAATCAAGTCTTAAATACTCACAATTCCTCTTGATATCAACATGAGTTCTGCATGAAGACATGTAGAAATCAGTGATGGAGATCAGGGAAGATAATTTAGATTTTAAAAAACCCCAAAAATAAGTAAATAGAAAATAGAAAATATATTCCTTGCAGTGTGTCGGTAAAAAAAAAACCAAAACAAATCTACACTGCTATAGGCCAACATTCATGAGCTGAATATGGAATATGTAAGTGAATTTAACTGTGTAAAGCTTCCCTTGTGAACTGAGGGTAGTTTCCATTCCCAGCATTGAAATTAGGTAGCAATGTAACAGAAGGATGTGGTCAGAGTATACAAAAAATAAATCTTTTAAATTCTCTGCACTGCTTATTTACAAAAAGCACCATCAATGATATACTATAAGCCTTCAAATATTAAAACCAGGTTGTATGAATAATTCATAGAAACATCTTCAGTAGTACTCTAAAGGGACCAGTTAGGTCCACTAGATAAATAAATCTAAGTTTTTAAAGGTCTGCAAGAAACTTACCTACTTGCTAGTCCTACTTGCTAGCAGGACTTGGTACGGTATAAAACAATTTAGTTTGGCCTGAAGCACATTTGATTGTCTTCCTGGGTTAAACACAACAGGGAAAATTATCATTAATTATGCACTGATTACTATTTATCATAACTTGGTGATTCTTATTTTTTTCATGTTCCAGTTACTTTGTGTTATCCCCACAACTGATACCGGAGGATATCCCCACATTAAAAGATTCCAAATAACTGTACTGACACAAGGAAGACCTCAGCATCCTAGAAAAATTGTCTTAAAAGAGAAAGAAGTAGACATTTAACTGAAATACATGGTTTAATTCAAAGACACTAATTGCTTTCTCAATAAATATTGTGCATTTCCAGTCCCAGAGCTCCAAGACAGTACCTGTCTGTAGAGTAGATATACCTTTGGTTGAGCTTTCCGCATCTTGGAGAGCATGAGGATTGATTCACATGATGCAGCCAGAATTCATTCTTTGTAATGCTTTAGGTGGGAGAGGGTAAGGCAGGCTGATGCTAACTTGAGTTTTCTGAAGGTTTTCTAGAAGATTGTCTTCAGGCGCCCAAAAGGTTCACATGCAAGTGAATTGCAATTATGAGCTTAAATACCGTGAAAATTGATACATCCATTGTCATCTCCTTCAAGATTTATTCAGGGAGATGTTATGTAAGGACTATGTATTTGCTGTGGTGGTGGTATTTCCACTGCATTTGTAGTAAAAATATTTTTCTTAACTCTGCTCCTACCTAATTTTTGGTTGGCATCCAAGAGAGCAGAGTTAGAAGTGCCATCAAACTGTTGAAATATCAGATCTGGCAGCCAGGCATGAGAGCTGCCTTGGCTTGCACCAACAAAGAGAGGTTAGAGGACATACGACAGTTGCTACCTTTTCCTGGGTGATAACTTGCTGCGTTCTGAGTTTCAGTGAAAGCTTCACAGGCTTCAAAGTGTTTCTGCATCCTGTTTTTCCAGATCAAATTTGGAGGACATCCTGCACCATACGGGAACTTTTATTCATGCTATAGGGACGGTTTTCCTAAAAAAACCACAACAAAATCATCCAGGCTGGGTGATTTTTTTTAATGATGCTTTCTTCTCAGTGTCGTTAATAAAACTGCAGTTTATAGGGTTGTTTTGTTTTTTTCTTAAAACATTTTTCCATGGTTTTAAAGCCCTGTACAATTCATACGACTGAGGCAGAGAAAATTAAAAATGTGTATGTTTTAGTTTGGAAGGCCTCAAGTTTAAGATAAAAGACAAGAACTGAGTATGCTGGCAGTCCAGATTCCTTGTGTCTCCAACTGGACCATGGAAATGGTCTAAGTGTATCACTGAGAGTCTGTAGCTATGCTTTGGGTGCTTATTACTCCTGTATCTGTATTTGCTTAAATAAACTTGAAGGCTGTCTTTCTACATTGGTGTCAGTCTTTAGCTTGCTATGAGGATTAATTCCACAACACTACAACATTAACTAGTGGGTGGTTAATGTCTTTCTTTCAAAAAATTAGTACTGTTCTTGTCTTTTTTTGGGAGGTATCAACAGCTGCAAAACAATCTTAGTATTTTAAGGTTATGTTTTTAGGAAGTCTTTGGTTTTGTTGATTTTTTTTTCTTTTTTGTCTCCTGTTGTATACTAACAATTATTGAAGCAGCAAAAGCTGAAAACTCCAGTTTTGGCAGTCTCTATTTCCTTATGAACAGCAGATTCTGGGATGTCATTGTTAGGATACACCACCACCCAGAAGATTTTGGAAGAGGCAGTAACTACCTAACTATAAAATATAACTGTGAAGATAACTGAAACCTTGGCATAAGCAGGCATAATCTTACTGAATTTACTTGAAAACAAAGCAGGTTTTTTTGGTTTTTTGGTGTTGTTGTTGGGTTTTGGTTTTTTTTTTTTTTCAGTAAGAGCTTTGAAGCAAACCTGTTAACAAGCTGAATACTTATAATGCCTGAAAGCTCCAATGAAACTCCAATTGACTTTAATTTGGCTCATACTTTGGCAGGAAAGGAGAAAAGCCTGGGAGAATGACCTTTGCTTATTCCCTAGAGTGTAAACAATTGAGAGATAGATATGAACAGATCCACATTCTCCGCAGGAGCCTTTTTCTCCTCTCAGTACGTACTGTGTAATGAATGTGTAACTCACACTAGTGTCGATAGTAATTATGTCCGTGCACTGGGAGGGAATGGAAATTTTAAATTGATAACTCTTCATAATATCTTCTTACAACTGTTCTACAGGCCACTGTTCAATGCAGTGAGTTAATAAGCATTAGTCAAATTCCTGTCAGGGCAGTAGCAATAATATAGGTAAAATGTTTAATAGAAGCTTGTTCCTTAATTACTTTCCAAAGAGAAAAAAGTTTAGCTAAAAGATATGTTTTGTAACAAATTTTTCTTTATATTATCTCTCTATCACTCAGTACCGGTTTTGTCAGTGAATACCACCAGATGCAGGAAGATACTTTAAACACTGGATTAATCAAAATTTTGTACAAAAGCAAGGTGAAAGAATACAATCCTCCATGGTTAAGAATTCCAGTCAGTAAATGTATGGGCAAACTTCATTTTAACCCCAAATGAATAAAGCATTATGTTACAGCTTTTAATTATATGATCGTATACCACTTCTTGAATAACACAATTCTCTTCAACAAGTTTTAAATGCTGATTTATGCATTTTTTCTAGTGCTATCTATTATTCAGTGTATGCTAGAAAGAATCCCAGAAAGCCTTTTATATAAAATCACATAGCATGCTAATGCTACTCAATAAATTTACAAATAAATCACCCTTTCTGGAACACCGTTCACCTTTGGATCTCAGACAGCCTTACAGGTGACTGAGACATAACTCAGCAGCATTTTAATTCCTCTGGGTCCCAAGCACCTGACCCTGTGACCGGATGTGTTGCCATCATAGGCAAAAAGATGCTCTAACGTTAAGAAAAAATCATAGCTGTAGTATTGATAATGGCTTAGAGGATACCTTGTAGATAACTCTATTCACAGAGAAAACTAATTAACAATGTGCATACCAACAACATGTAGCATGTGAGTCTGGAGTCAAGACAGCCTTGGGTCTTTCCTCTGCTTTTGAAATTTAATGGACCCCTTATCAGAGGAATACCCAAATTCTGCCTGCTACCAGCAGCAAGTCACTGGAATGCAGAGACTGAGATCCCTCCCTCTCTACGCTGCACCACAGAAACTGAAGAGGTTGTCAGATGAGGAGGAAAAAGCGTTTTCCCTCCCAGTAGCCAAAACTGTGGAAAAGACAGGGGGAAAGCATTTATGCACCCACACATTCACACATGTTTGCTCTTGATACTCCTCTCTAGTAAATGCTAGAGGAAAAAACAGAAGTGAGAGATGCTTTTGTGGTGCGGAAAACCACAAAAAGGACTTTTCAGAGCACACATCAGTATTTGTTTTGTGGTGTATTGCATACTCTGCTACAGTGACAGCATGCTGTTCTGTCACTGAAGAACTTCATAGTGCAAATGCCATGGTTAAATGTTCAAATATCACCTAGGACAAAGTACTTTCCCCTTTCTATTCTGTTTTTTGGTTTGTTTTGTTTGGGTTTTTTTTGTTTGTTTGTGTTTTTGTTTTTTTACAGTTAACAGTATTGAAAATGGGTATGTGTCTGCATTTTGGATTTGCTAGGGGATGGCTAATGCTGGTAAGGTGGAACCAGCACAAGCAGGACACACATAATTATCTAAATCATCTACATTTTGTACCATGATTGTTTTCATCACGCTCTTCACTAGGCATATAAAATTAAAAGATCAGTTTAAAGAAACTCTTGTAATCCATTTATAAATAAATTAAGCTTTACAGCTTTTATTCAGTCTGCATACATGATTACACCACTCTGGATCTCAGCATCCTTATGGCAAGATCAAATGCCGTATTGTAAAGTCTATTTAAAAACGTTATTTTGAATAAGCTTGATAAACATTAAATGGGGTAAAAACTTGTTTTATTGCAAGCCAGGAAGAATGTATACTTGATTAAATATCAAAGAATAAAATTTACAAAATAATACCATCAGAACAGAAGCAAGTACATCTTACAAGTATTAAGGGAAGACATAATTAAACTAATTACGATGCACAGCATTAGTCATCGTTACTACACTATTCTGCTATCTGCCAAAGTCTCTAATCTACTGTAGAAGTAAGATTTTTTGTTCATCTTGTTAATATATAACATCTGGAACAAAATAATTACTGCAAATGAAATCAAGAAGTGTGACAGAATTTTCATGTGTGTATATATATCAGAAGAAAGTGTTCACTAGATAAATCATCTTAATATAACAGAACTCTTTGTTAGTCATCCTATCAGACATATATTAGATACACCTTTTGTACAGCTCTTTCTTGCCACTGTTTCTGTCAGAACTCAAAAAACCCAAAATACTAAAGCTGATTGAATGTTGATCAGACATTGAGTTTGGCTACCAAATTGTAAGAAATCGATGGCCTGTTAATTTCCAACAGAAAACTTGTCTCTCATAGCTGTGGTTAGATAAAGTAAACAAGGGAGGTGGGCACAGGAGCATGTTTTACATTTGTTAAGTACAGGTTCATGTACAGAAATGCAAAAATAACATAGTTCACATACTTCATTTTTCTTTTGAGTGGCCCCACTTAGAAATCTCAATGTGCATGTAATGTATTTTGTAGAAATTGTAACTGACGATGTTTCCATTCAACTGAGATTAAAAACTTTGGTGGAAGGGTTTGCTTTGGATACTTTCTTGACATCTGTGATACATAATACATGTTGTCATTAGGAATTTAAGTCATGAATGACACCTAAGAGCTAGGAACGATTCAGATTCACAGCTAAGTTGCTAGGAAGCAATATGAAAGGAGGAGTGAGAACAACTTTGTGCTGTTTCCGTGTATTATTTTTTCTCCCATTTGGGTATCTGCCAACCCCTCCCAGTATGAACCACATACTGGGACTGAAGGTCAAGGACTGAATGATTAGCTCATTTTAACCTTTCTTCCTCCTCCTACTCCCCAAGGAGATCTGGACAGGTTGAAGTATATATAACTTTATATTCATATTTTCCCTTGCTTACAAGATTATGCTATTCCAAATGCCAGATACTGTCATTTTCTTTGCACTAAATGCTCCCCTATTCTGTAATGGTTTCACTGATACCACATGAGAAGCAAGGTGTTACCAACCACCCAAACAGGCCTCATGGCATAGGAATTTCTTGGGAAAACCAGGAATTTGATGGCAATGCCAAAACCCAACAGCTGAACCCATTTAAGCCAACTGGTAAAACTGGGGTAACTCCCTACGTAATGACACTGTGAAACTGTCAGGCCTTTAGTACAGAACACAGCAAATTTTCAGTTGAGACATTAGTGCATTCTTTATTTGCTGTCTTTGCAGTGTAAAAAAACAACCCTGCAAAATTATATTACAGGCACTTTATAATATAAATATAAACATATGCATATATTATATATGTAATTGGTATAACACATTTAAGCTTTCAGAAAGAAAAATTCAGAAATAGGAAGTAAACTCAATACAAAAATATATTTACAATACTTAATTCTATTCAAGATAGATTTATCATGCTCTCTTTCAAGCTATGCTTGTTGTTATTTACAAGAAAAAAAAGCATAATAAGGACTCTTGTTTTGAAGAGTTTAGAGAGACTCAGGCAAATAATAAGAAAATAGAAGGGAGGATGTGAAAATATTTTGGATACATGCGAAACAGGGCTGTAATGACAAATGCTTCATTATAGCTCTTAATATCAGATACAAAAAAGTTTGAAATACCTCATTTGATTTCATATTAGACAGCTGAAGAACTGGCCATTGCATTGTCCTAACATAACTCAGACTATCACTGTCATTCAGTGAAAGAGGCTTCTTATTACCACAGGTTTCAAAATTAATGACAAATTTGTTTATATTTTTTGATCCTTTACACAATTAATTTTGTTACAGTTCAGAAAAACAGGCCAGTTGGTTTCTTACCCTTAGCTCATCATGCAGTCATGTTATATTAGCCACTGTTAGATTGAGCAACTGACATCATCTATGTGGACTTGTGCAAAGCATTTGACACTGTACTGCATGACAGCCTGGTCTCTAAATTGGAGAGACATGGATTTGATGGATGGACCACTCAGTGGATAAGGCTGGATGGTTGCATTCAGAGTCCAGGTGGTGACCAATGATGACTGGCATTCTTCGGAGGTTGATATTGGGATCAGCACTGTTTAACATCTTTGTTGGTGACATGGATGTTGGGATTGAGTGCAGCCTCAGCAAGTTTGCTGATGACACCAAGCTGTGTGGTGCTGTCAACATGCTGGAAGGAAGGGATGCTGTCCAGAGGGACCTGGACAGGTGTGAGAGATGGGCCTATGCAAACCTCATGAAGTTCAACAAGGCTAAGTGCAAGGTCCTGCACATGGGTCGAGGCAATCCCAAGCGCAAATATGGCCTGGGCAGAGAATGGGTTGAGAGCTGCCCTGAGGAGAAGGACTTGAGGATGTTGGTTGTTGAGAAGCTCAACATGAGCCAGCAGTGTGCACTTGTAGACCAGAAAGCCAAGCACATCCTGGGCTGCATCTAAAGAAGTCTGGACAGCAGGTCAAGGGAGGTGATTCTGCCCCTCTACTCTACTCTTGTGAGACCCCACCTAGAGTACTGTGTTCAGCTCTGGGGCCCCTAACAAAAGAAGGACATGGACCTGTTAGAGTGGGTCCAGAGGAGGGACACAAAAATTAACAGGGTGCTGGAGACCCTCTCCTATGAGGACAAGCTGAGAGAGTTGGGGTTGTTCAGGCCGGAAAAGAGGAGGCTCCAGGGACACCTTACAGAGGCCTTCCAGTACCTAAAGGGGGCCTACAGGAAAGCTGGAGAGGGACTCTTGATCAGGGAGTGTAGTGATAGGATGAGGGGTAATGGTTTTAAACTAGAAAAGGGAAGATTTAGATTAGATACAAGTAAGAAATTCTTTACTGTGAGGGTGGTGAGACACTGGAACAGGTTGCCCAGAGAAGCTGTGGATGCTCCATCTCTGGAAGTGTTCAAGGCCAGGTTGGATGGGGCTTTGAGTAACCTGGTCTAGTGGTAGGTGTCCCTGGCCATGGCAGGGGGCTTGGAACTAGATATTTCTAAGGTCCTTTCCAAACCAAACCAGTCTATGATTTTATTCTATGATTCTATGATTACTTTCAGGTTTTGTTTTGGCTTTTTTAACTTCACTATAATTGGACCTTTTACACAGATTGTACTCTTTGGTCATTTATATTTGGCAGTATATCGAAATACACTTGGCATTGTTAACAAACATCCAACAATTATGATAATCTGACATACCATTTTGAAAGTTATATTGAATTTTCTCTTCTTATAGACACTAATGGCATATTTGAAGTGATGGATTTTGTTTCCTCAGAGCCTGCTTCTGGATCGCTCATCATCATTTGAGAAAGTGGTATGACCTTATTTCTTCCATTTCTTACATTTGCAAAAACGCATACACTGTGCAAACAAACATAAATTATGTGCCATCAGCTAACTGCTGTAAAGCCATTTACATGGAAAAAGGGTGATTCTGTCATATTTTCTGTCCAGCAGTTAGTGCTTAAGAAACTCAGGTGGTATAGAGAAATGACTGAATCAGTTCATATTTGACATAATAGATCATATTTATTATGATTATTAAGCTTTGGTGTATGCCTGGGGAACCACAGGGATGTGTTATTCAGCCTCTTCATCAGAGGAACAGCATTTTCCTCTCGTCTTTCTTCACCTCCCCGTGCCATTTTACTACAAGCTCCTGGTCCCATCCCGGATTGGAGTCCTCGACTCCTATTCATCTGCCGCACTTCTACTGTCAGAAGTGTCTTGTGAGAGGGAAGAGATGCGTGACATGGGAAAGAATCACATCCGTGCAACTCGATGTACACAGCTCATCAGCTCATCCAGACACTGCTGCAGATCAACGGCTGTCCTGCTCACAGCTCTGCTCTGGCACAGGGAAGGGAAACCGGGAAGTACCGTATGCATCCAGGCACAGTGCTTCCAAATGGGTCCTCCTGGTCCGCTGAGCTGTGGTCATCCCTCACCATCGGGTGTACATTTTATAGACACTATTTAACTGTGCCTGAATTACAACTTAGAAACTTACAGTACCCAAAACAACTATGAGTAACTTTTTCCTTTTTTTTCTTTTTTTTTAATAGGAAGAGGATGAGGAGACAGTGTGTCACAAGAATGACTGAAAGCAAGAACTTTTCCACATGTGCTAATTCATGGAAAAAAGGTAAAGGATGCACTGAAATTTACCTCTCCCCTCCCCCAGTATACATCCAGCATGACCTAGAATCCTCTGACTAGAGAAAATGGTTGCTCTGAGCCTTCAGGGTTTCAAGAAGAGAGCTATTTGAGTTCCTGTTGCTGTTACTTAAGTTAGTATCAGTAACACACTATTTTCAACCCGTAAGTTTTGTTTGGCACTTCCATGTAACCACCATGCTGAGTAATGTGTCATTGAAGCCTCTAGGCATTTGGAGGTGTAAGGAATGATGGAGCAGATACTCAAAATTTTCATTATTACATCTCTCACCATGTTTTTACAATCCCCACCCCAATTAAAAGGGCGGGTTATTTTGAAGAACTTCCTGAAACTTTTATTTCACTTAGACGTAGAGTTACTTAGCACTTCAAATAGTCAAGAAGTGCAGAAAATGGCTGCTAGCATCTAAATCCTGGAAATGAGACTTCCAAGTAGCTTTTCTCTAGCTAGAAAACTTACAGAAGTATTCAGCTACTTTTTTCAAAAAAAAAAAAAAAAAAAGAGAACATTTATAGGTCTTTAAAAGCATGCAATGTCACAAAATCCATGTGAACAGCCTCATTGGAAAAATACCTGCCATATTCAGTGTTTTCTGCATTAGGAACTCTGCAAGCAGTCCTGAGATTCCCCACACTTTTAAGCAGGTGGCAGTGTAGGTTAAAGAGACAGATTTTTCCTGCAGCTGATAGAAATAGTCGCTTTCCAATTTCTCCATTTATCTTAACCCAAGGTAACAATATATAGCAGAGTTATCGGGTTCCTATCTAGATGGGAACAGGCACAAATTTTGGAAAGGACATCTTTGTTGACTCAAAACTTCTCCGTTATTTCCAGATGCAGCTTTGTGAGCTTTATTTCTCAGAATAAGACACTGCAGTAAGAGGTATAACATGACCTCTCTTCTTTAATATGTTAGTAGGAGGACCTGTCTTCTGAAGAGGTTAGAGGATGTTACAGTGCAATGATTCAGCATCAGCCCTCAATGTCTACTGTTAAACATTGATAGTTTTAATAAAAACAAATTCCGTGGCCTTTCTTCTGCTGGACCTTCATTTATGCGACTGACACAGACTTGGCAGGCAAGGCAGTAATGGATTTAAATTACATTTGAAAATTTGGACTGCTTTTCCCTGTTATTTTAATCTTTTGTGCATAAGATGTTGTACTATCTAGCATTTGCACCTATGTATAGCTAGTAAGGTAGGGTTTTTTTCAGATATGTCCTACAGTATTAAACTACAATAAACAAAATGCAACAACTGAGTTTAATCTAGTGAACAGCAAGTGGCTTTGATCTCTTGCTAATGCAGGAATAGAACAACTAATTAGCAGAAGCAATTTTTGATGATGTCTACAAACATGGTAAGAGTACCTGTCATGAGGTGGTAGGATTTTTACTTGGAGATACGAGAAGTGTGTGCATGTGCAAATACTTTTGTGGAAGTGAAGCAGTGTTCAGGTGGACTGGTTCTGGCGTGGACCTAAAACTGAAGAAAGAACAGAAATTTGTTTGTTTTGGGAGTGCAGGATGGGTAAAAAAGAAAAAAAATATATTTTCATGAATTGGTTTCCAGATTGTTGAAACAGGATTGATTCTGTTTTACACAAAATTTAGGAATTTCCAACAGGAATGAACCAAACTGCATCCATTTTCTTCCCTGGGTGTTGCAGAGTACACAGAACCAGAGAGTAACTGGTTGTGGGAGGGAAGGAGGGAGGAAGAGAGGGAGGGAAAACCATGGTGGTAGCAGAGGAAAAAGCATTTTACATTCCCTGAAGATCACTAGATGAGATTCACCAGTTGCCCATTTAAAAGCCTGTTACCAAAATGCTTTAAGTGTAGCACTGTGTTGGGCAGAGCTTCCATGAGTCACCATACGTGCTTCAGAGGGGCAAGTTCATCTCTTCCTCCTCTTGAACAACGTGACTTGGCAGTGGCAGCTTGGGTTTAGCATGAGGACCTCTAACTGAGCAATTAAAGGTGTGGGAAGTGTTGCGGGGAAGGAGAGGGAACTGGGACTCTGGAGAATGGCGACGCTGGGCCTCACCCCTGTTCTGGCCATCTGTGGGGTCTCGAGTTAACTGCATCCACTCTTTCAACTGCCCATGTATAAAAAGAGAAGTATTTCCTTCCATTTCTATTGCCTGGAGATGGAACCATCCTCTAGTAACCCGCCTGTCGTTATCCTCTTCTCCAAGACATGGAGGAGAGAAAATAAAGCTAACAATTAGAAACTACACAATCTCCCCACCACCGCCACCACTTTGGCTTCTCCGCAACCTCCCCGCAGACCACTCTCCCCTCCTCCTCCCCCTCCTCACACTCACGCAGGTCTTTGGGGAGTAGCTCCCGGCGGGGCCAGCTCCAGCGGCGGGGGCCACCCCTCCCCTCACTCCACCCTCGGCCGCGGGGCAGCAGGGGCTCCGTCCTCCCGCCCCCCGCCACGGCAGGGTGGGGAGGCCTTCCCCCTCCTTCCCGCGGCCTCGCCACAGGCACCTGCGGGGAGAGGGCACCTCCCCGCGGGGCGCGACAAGGCTCCCCCCGCGCTGCCCGCCGCAGGGCCGGGCGAGGGACCCACGCACCCACCTCCCACTGCCACACGCGCGATCCCACGGACAGGGGCGTCGCACCCGCAGACAACCCCTCACGCCTTCACCCCCCACCCCCGCGATCCCCCCACTCANCCCGCCGCCGGGAGCATGCGCATGCGCAGCGGCGGGCACGGAGCTGTCCGAGTGCTGAATTGCCGGCGCGGTGCGCTCCCGCCCGCCTCATTCCACCACAGGCGCCGGGGTTCCCCGCGGCCCCCGCCCGCTCCAGCCATCCC
>VZSF01010126.1:645112-718660 GCA_013398295.1 Chionis minor | reverse complement strand
CAGCCATCCCGCCCTCTCTCCCTCCCTCCCTCCATCCCTCCCTCCGTCCCTCCCTCCATCCCTGCTTCCCCCACCACCCCCGGCAGCGCCGACGCCTCCCTGCCCAAAGAGGGGAAAAGCAGACCAACCCAGTAGCCCCACCACCGTTCATAAATACAAATTTCCAAAGCGAAAGGGGAATAAAACATACCGGCAGCAGCACTGCTCTCAGAGGTATTCCCTTTTGCGTGACGCTCCTCTGGTAGTTGGGTTTCCCCTTCTTTTCTTTTCCTTTTTTTCCTTCTTTCTCTTTCTTTCTTTTTTTTTTTTTTTTTTTTCTTTTTTCTTTTTTTCCCCCCCCTCCATCACCAAAAGCGAGGTGGGGGAACGAGCAGGTCTGGTGCTTTGTCTCTTTTGTGCTGGCTGCTGGAGATGAGCCTAGGCTTGACCTGACCATGATTCCAAGGACTGGCACTTCTTTTTTACCCCCAGTTTGTAGAGCTCCAGACCTTCTCTTCCTGATTGTCAAGAAAATCAAATCATTGCTGAATTTGGGAATCTAGGCAGCACCAGCTTACTTTTCACTTGCATCTCTCTGGAATCGTTTCTGGGATATTTTCCAAATCATCACAGAAAGCAGGAGGAATGAACCGGCAGCTAGTGAAAATTTTGACAACCTTGTTTGCATTTTTCTTAGAGACAAACCACTTCAGGTAGGTGATACGACTCTATGTGATGATTTTTGTCAAAAGGTTGTGGAAATCATAACTATAAAGATACTACGTCACATGAGCCTACTCTGTTTGCTATATTTGAGAGTATTTCATGTTCATTCTATATAGGCTATCCCTTTCACACTCGGAGACTCGTTGCTTGGTAACAAACAAGAAAAATAATCTCAAGTTTGGGTGATCTATTTTCCATTTCTCTGATTCAAAGACTTGTTTTTTCACTGAGTATCAATATAGCTAAAAACATTTTATTCAGTTTTCCTTCTGAAATGCACATTCTGTGCTCCCACCGGAGCTTGTTTAGGAAGTTGCTTTGATTCCCTCCTCTTCAAGCTTTAGAAACGAGCGAACCAGTTTTGTCAGGGATGTAGTTATTTGCAATTAGAGAACCAATCCTTCGATTTTGGGAAAAGCCTAGATCAGACCAGTATTGTGCTCACTTAAAGTACCAGTACGTAAGCTTGTAATTTCAATTATTTTTTTTTTTTAACGATTCATGAGCTTTTGCTTCAGTTATTGACTTTTTGCAGTACAAAGCAAACAGGTCAGTCTGATCAACCAAAACACCATTTGAGCTGAAATTCATTATTACGCTGTACACTGCTGTGTATTTATATGTACACATAAAAAGTGTTTTTATATGAGTAATGAGGTATATATACAGTGACAGAATGAAATAGTGTTTATATTTGTCAGCCTGGGATCACAATGTAACTCCTAACTAGTGAGGTCTGAACGAAAACAGAAGTAATTTATACAGGAAAATCACACATAAGCACACTGGATTAATTTTGCAATTTTTATTATCTTAACTGAATGCTTTTAGTATTTAAGTGGGGAATATCATTTACTATGTATTAAAATTTAAAGATATTTTGTAATGGCACCATGCCATTGACAAAAGCAAAAAGAAGCAACTGCCCCCTGTAAATGGAACCTTAAAAAGCGCGGGGAATAACACCGTGAGAATTTACTATCACCTTGCCTTTTAACAGTTCTGGTGCTTTTTTAAAGGGATAAAGGATTTGATATTTGCTTCTGATTTCAGGTGCTCACATGTATATCTGATTTGTTTATACCTGTGTACAGATGCACAAAAAAACCCCTCAAAAGACTCCTGAAACTGAGTGGTTCCCTTTGGGCAAATATTTAAACACAGAATGGTTAAGAAGACAATCATAGAAGTACTTTTAATATAGCTAAAAGATTATGTTGAAACATAGATACAATGAAACTGATTTTTTAAGAATCTAGATAATGTTTTATGATGAAATCTGTGACTCTACACGCCAAATATGACCATTTCATTCTGTTTTTTTTTTTCCCCAGGGAACAACCATGGGGAACTCCTAAATTCTCTTTCTCTGAAATATTTAATGTTCTTGTAATATGCAATATGCTATGTACACAGTGTTTTGCATGCATGATATGCTACCAGAAGTTTGCTCTTAAATCCTGAAAACAGAGATGTGTGCCAAGAGCTCCCATATAAATACCAGCTGGTGATAATACTGATAGATTTTATTGCTCAACGTTCATTGTTAAAAAAAACTTTAAGATGAGATGTGACTGACTCTGGAACTCTTTTTGCAATGTCAGGGAAGAATACAGATATTCACTAGCACGATTTAAATCTTTGTGGGGTAGCATCTGTAAAGGACATTTTATTTTGCATCTGTATTCTTCCTAACATTAACAAAAGCAATGTTTTTCAGTGTTGCTTTCTGAGTGTTTCCAGCTATTTTTCGGACGTTTAAGACCACCTTAAACCAGTGTTAACATATATTTTTAACAGCATACATGTAATGAAAGCAATGGTATGAAGCAGGATGTCAAAGTCCCTGTAAGGTTGCTCTACACATTAAGATGAAGAGTAAATTGAGTCTTCTAAAGTCTTAAAGCTTTAATAAGCTTCTTTTTAAAGCTGAAGGGTTTTTTTCTGAATAGCAAGTTGTGCCCATGCTTGTTACCTTAAACTCATTTTTATTTCTAGAATAAGGTTTTCAGATTGAAAATAGACTAGATTGTTCTATAAAAATATTATTTGCTATTGATGCACTGAATTGAAACTATTTTATTTAGTGCTATAATTTCTCCATGACTTGAAAGCAATACAAGCTAAATAATAGCTAATGGTGGCTAATAATTTATTTAGGACAACTTTCTGTAAAGAACATGATTCAAGAGCTGGAAAGTCCCCCTCACAGACCCTGTCTCCTTCAGATTTTTTGGACAAATTGATGGGAAGGACTTCGGGGTACGATGCTAGAATCAGACCAAATTTTAAAGGTAAGTTTTTTTAAGACTTTTCATTAATTAATCAATTATGTTTTGGACAAATTATAGGTTTGAGAGTTTTACTTCTGGATTCTGATTCTCTTTTCAATAACTTCACTCTTGCAGTGTGATAGTGTCATGGAGATAAGTTGATCCGTGGAGAGGACTAGGGGAACAGTGTAGTCAATAAAGGTCCAGAGCTTGAAAACCTTTTCACATCAGAATAAAGTTTAGCTCTCAGAGTTTGTTTCTTAAGACCTTACTAATTCCACACAGTGAACAGGATTTCCACGCTGAAAGCAATTGAGATAACTTGTTCCTGAAATTTTTAAGCCATGAAGACAATATCTTTAATACTTTCACTGTGAGCTGTTGTCTTCTTTATGGCAGTGGGTGAAGGAAAGGTCTATGCTTTCTTTAAGAAAGTAAAACGTTGTTCCCCCAAGTAGGGAGACAGGACTCAATGTATGCACACAACAGATTTTATCCTGTGACTGTTGGCTGAACTATAAGAATTTCTCAGAATCCTTACAACATATAAAAACCATAGTCTGTTTGTCACTTCCATTACTCCGTCCTTTTCTTCCAAAATTTGGACTGAGTTGTGGAGAGTCACCACCACCATTCCAGCACAAAGAAGGATGTGGACTGGAGGCTTCTTTTGGAACCACTAATATTCACAGCAATTTTTCTTTGCTGTACTCCTGTAAATCTCTATGGAAGTAAGCACAGCATGCCTTGTGGCTTTGAATGAAAGGAATTGGGAGAGAAGTTTTCATTGCAAATATTTAGCGTTTCCAGAGAGCCCTGTATTTCCACTCAAACTGGCTCTTCCATGCCAATTTAAAGCTCAGAATGTGCTTTAATTAGAAAACGGACAAAATGCTTCCTTCCTTAACAAATATGATGCCAATGTACATTTACATTCATATCTATCAGCTTTGGTCATCCAAATGCATGTTTTCCTTTACTGAGCCTTGTTAGCAGTGCTGTGAAAGTTGATAATGACTGGAAAAGATAATCACTTCTTAGCCAGTGAGTCAACTGTTTAGAAAGAAGAAGCTCGCATATCAAGGAAAAAAGTATTTAATTAAATTTAGATCAAAGATCAGTTTTTTCTCCCTGTACCACATGTGCAAATTACAAGATTTGGAACAAAGTGCCTTTTTTGACTGCTTCCTTTGTCTGAGTGAGGAGGAACCTAGTACAGCTTTCAGACCCAACGGTTTGAAGACTGACAAATTAAAAAAACTCTATTGAGAGAAGTCTAAAGTTTTAATTTCGGAATAGTTTTCAAAGTGCTTGTTGAGTTCCTGAACTGGACTCCACGTTAGTTCGTCGTAAGTAATATTGCATCAGGTTCTCACATTCATTTTGTGCATTTGCGTGAGTATCGGTGAAGTTTTAGAGAATCTGAATGAAAGGAGAAATTACCTGAAGTAAGCAAGGTAACAATCATTAAGAACTTATTCCTGCCCTATATATGGGAGGGATAGACACTGAAAGAAGACTTCTGCTTCATCTCTTGTAGCTCAGATAAAACCAGGAATAGTAGCAGTCCCTGTACATGGGACAACTTAAAGACAGCTATTTATTGCTTCTCTGTATGTGTCTAAAACCATTTCATGCAAAAACCAGGAGGAGTCAGATTCACAGCTTTGCTCCTACGGTGTTGGAGTAGGTAGAGCAGGTACGGTGTGCATGACGTTGTATGGTGCTTGCTGAGCTGTTTGACAGGCACTACTCCTCTCGGAGCCCCGTGGTTTGTTTGTGTTCCCAAAGTGAAGCTGCTGCCTAGTGACACCTAGGAACCCTTAATGACAAGAAATCTGCCACTTCTTATCTTTGATTTGTTTTATTAAGTCACTTTCCAGAGCAGGATGGTACTTTGCAGCAGTTTGAACTGATAAACAGAACTTCAGATTTTTTTCGTAACTTCACACCTCTGAGCTCTCCCAGAGCTCTGTCTTCTGGTGAGGGGTCTGAAAATATTCTTTTTATTTGCTGTGTTTCTTTGAAGGGTATTTTGTGTCTCAGAGTTCAGAACTAGAGATTTAGGTCGTGCAGTTTTGAACTTCACATCACCAGTCAAAACTCTGTCAGCTGGTGACCATTTTTATTAAATATGATGTAAGCCCGTGTTCTGGTTGCCCAGTTAACTTTTTAAAAAAATTGAAAATACTTATTTTTCTGTATTGCATATTTTTTTCCTTTTAAAGAATAAGAGCTACAGCTGCAAAGAGGTCAAAATAAATTTATCTTTCATGGAGTTAAGTATTACAAAGGTATTTTTTAACTTAGTCTTTATTGCGATCTTAATACAAAATGTTTCAATTTCTAACGTTCATTAATCTGTTTGAGATCTTTTGAGGGATATGGGATGTTGTACGACACTGATATCCTAAATCATATAAATGGATGGATGTATGAAATGTTGAATAATTACCTAATTTATAACACTGTTTGTATTTTAAGGCAAGAACTTTTAAGCATAAAAGAGATCTGCAGGAACAATGGTTTCAGGTAGCGATCTGCATGTCATCTAGAGTTAATATATGTCTCCTGTGTTTCACAAAAGACATTGTGGACCAAGATAGTGGTGCCGCTGCTCATGCATTTGTCTAGCTTTTCCTGCTTTAGGCCAGCTACATAGCTTTCTCTGAGTCCACTGTGGGCAGTTTAAAGTGTCAGAAAAGTCTGATTTCATGGAAAGGCACCTGAGTAGAACCTATTTATCTTATGCCACTGGTTATTCAGTAATTAAATATACTTTTATGACTAGTCTGAATTTCTGGAAAAGGGGAGCTATTTGATTAATTTGTGGAATAAAGGTTATGCATTCTAAAGAGAGAAGAAAATGCTACTTACTGGAGCAAGGTGTTTTATCCAGATAAAGCATTTCATCATTAGTGACTGCTTTTTCCCTAACTTGCTCTTGCAAGTTAGAAAATTCAGGAAGATAGTGGGAGAGAAACAGGTGAATGTGAAAATGTCTCGACATCAACAGGGGTTTTTTTGGTTTTGGCTTTTTTTTTTTTTTTTTTTTACAGAAGTACTATACTGAAAGGTCCTTTCTTTTTTGTATCTTTCTGTCTTATACAATCATTTGAAAGCAGAGGAACAGATTTCTGGTTCTTCTTGACACACCAAGTGATCGGATACAAAATGACCAGGCACTGAGGGACTGTCCCCCTCATGAACAGCCAGAGAGAAGTGCCAGAGTGACAGCTCTCAAAATTGCCTTTCTTTAATCACTGTCTCTCAGATACCTAATGCATACTTTTACATCTTAGTCTTAGCTATTATTGAATTTGAATAGGCTAATAATTTGTATAAGGACACAAAAGGGAATACTTTTAAATGTAAATATGAAGACTGCAGTCTAATAGTAATTGAAGTCCCTGAGATACTTTCTGTTGACAGCAAACAAATGCTCGTGGTCCTGTGAGTTGCTTTGCTGTTTCTTCTTCAATTGTAGCATCAGTTGAGCGTGGTTTCTGTAAAATAATAAAAAGTGAAACCTGCCTGGTGTACTTTTTACCTAATTAATATTAATGTTGTGTTTTTTAGTGGTAAAAATCACCAATGACAAATTAGAGTGACGCCTTGTACTTTCTCCACTGCTCACTTTGCTCCCCTTGACAACAGTAGAAATAGCAGCCTAGGGCACCTGTGTTATAAAACTAGGCAAGAATGGGCTTTCTTGCTGGTAGAAACCAGGGATGGTGAGGTGGTATGTTAGATTAATGTATATTCAGCTCAGAATCCCTCAAGACCACTGTGTGCAATGCCATGATATAAGGGATCAATCTATAACTTATTCACAACATGAGACATGGGGCTGATGGAAAGTTCGGTTGAATTTAAAATTTCCTAGCAGCTGTTGGCCTTCAGAGGTTACTAAATTATTTCCACTTTTTAACACCTTCATCTTCTAAACTTGCTTAAAATCTAAACATAAGCTACATATTATCAGACAAAGAAAACTATAGGCACTACTATGTCCTTTATGCCAAATTCTTTAAGTAGTAGACTGGCTGTCATGCACTGCATGGAGAGAAGGGTAGTTTGTCACCAGAGCTCCAGAAGTGTGTTATCTTTTGGCATGGAAAACATTTGCAATGCAGATGACAGTGATTTTCCTTTATATGGAATTTCATTCTACGTTTTAAGTGCATTCTTTCCCATTAAGTCATTATTTGCTAAAGTATATTCTGATTTTTATGGAGTCGTGCAGCAACAGTGCCCTTTAATGTTACCCTCATCAGTGGGTGGTGCAATGCAGTGTGAATTAACTTGCTCAAAAGCTGCTGTTTCTGAACTCAGAGAAGTCTTGTTAAAGGGATGCAATTTGGAGGTGTAGTGATTGTAGTTGTAAAAGATTAGTCTGTGATTACAGTGGTGTAATGTCATTTTCATGCCGACTCACTGGGTTTATATCTGAATAATAAACACATGGACTAAGTAATTTACTGAAAATTAGCTTGACAACTGTTACAGGAGATGGCTTATGCACTTTAATACTTTAACTCCTTGGCAGCAAGGGTCAGTTTTTCCCATATGTTCAAGCCCATTGCTTGCTTATTTGGCCCCTGAGTTGACCAGTAATGAAATGCTTTAAAAAAGCATGAATGGAAACTACTGAATGACATTTAAGGGTGAAATTAATGGCGTCAGGCTTAACAAGTAAAGGCAGTTTCTATGTACGTGCTGAAAAGAGGAAACGCCTGCAGAAGTTGACCTTAATCTAGACATGACACTTCACTATAAATACCTGTTGGAAAAAACAATCTGTAAATAGATATAAAAGTTGAAAGGCAGACCTAAGATAGGCTGTGGGGCTGCAGTGATTTGTTCCCCAGTGGTTAACAACCTTCCCAAAGCCAGATTTCAGTTGGTGACTGACAGCTACTGGCCATGACGTCAGGTGCAGTGAGTATCCTGTGCTGGACTACTTTCCACACAGTTTGAGCCTCAAAGGGCCATGTCTGATGGAGACTCAAATCCCATTCAGGCACAGCCTGTAGTAAGGAAATGCACGCTATTGGTGCATTCCCATTGTAGGTCATGGGATGAAGGTTCACTGTAGGAGGAGGGAAGATATGTGGCCAGTTTTTGGATGTGACCAGGCCATTGCACTCCCTAAATATAGCTTTCTTGAGATGCACAAGTCTCCATTATTAGAGAGTTATGCTTCTGCCCTGAAACACTTCTACAACTTTATGCTGCTTTCAGATGAAGCTGTGTACACATGTCTCACTGCACGGTTAGATGCTAGATGAGGATCATTACTCACAGGATGGTGGGTTTGTTTGGTTTTTTTTAACTTTTCTTCAACTACAAAAATGCAGCTAAGGAAATTATGTTCAGCCCCTGCCCTAGATATGCACATCTTCATGCAGGAATCTTTTTACTACAGTTATGCCAAGATCCTTTTAATTGTGTTTCTTTTAAAACTGTTGGTAAAGAGATCTGTGGAACTTGTCCTTCTTCCTCTCTTTCTTAAATTTCAGGTTCCTTCCTGAATACAAGCGTGCTGGGGGAGTTCTATGGCTAGTTAGGTTATGTCTAGACTTCTGGACAAATCGGGCCAGACAGCAAGCTCCAGCAGCGCCCCTGATTATCTACGCTGCTTAGCTGTTTCCTCATTCCCTGGATCTCTTTCCGATCTTCCTGCAGCCAGCTCCCTCCAAAGTGAGTCAGAAAGGCTGCGAGCGTGCAGCAGTGTAAACCACAAGCCAACCAATGCTGCTTGGCATTCCAGCTGAGGATCGGTCTCTGGTCTTCTTTTATATTTAGAACACTAGCCACAGTGATCTGTATCGTATTGGTGTGCTGCCCTCATTCAGAACCAATGATTTAATTAAGAGATCAATGAATTTGGCTGTTGTCACGGAATATCGGTCTGCTGCTGCATAAACTACCAAAGGAATTTATGAAAAACAAATGTCAAAGCAGAGTCAAAGACCCTCGATGTCAAAGGAGGAAATACTATTTTTTTGATCATGTTCTAATTTAATTGTATTGTTTTTATCACATCCAGTGCCCTGTTTAGATTTAAATTTTCTATACAGTTGAAGCCAATGCCCTTGGGTCACTCATTAAACATCTTGTTGTGTTTTGTCTGTCTTAGAAAACATGCAATTTATATATAGAATATATAAAAACATGTACACTTAATTTAATATTGATAGACACATTTATAAACTGCAAATCTGTTACATACAGTGATATAGTAACTAGGAATATGTATACATAAACCAGAAATATGCAATTTTATTAGACAGATTCATTATCCTCTTTTTTTCCCCTCTGGAAATATGAATATAAATCTCTGATTAAGTCATCAGAAAATGTATGTTTGATGGTTCAGCTTCCAAATATGCATTTAACAGTCTTTCACAGAAATGAGTGATTTTAGCAGTCTGCAGAGAAGAGCCCCTCCAAATGAAGCAGACAGGCTCATAAAAGATCTGATACAACTCTAAGATGAAGAATGCACAATGTCCAGCATAAATAGTGACCTACCAATGTCATAAACACCCAGACCATGGTCAGAATTCAAAATTTACTGAAATATAAAAGCTCTGATTCTGGAAACCATGCGAGATCTGAACACTACAGTTCACAAGGGAGAAGTGTCATTCGCCAGGTTTTCAGTTATTTATAAGGGATAAATAGCAGCTTATCTGAACTATGCCAGCCACCAGGAATCCTCCAGTATTGCAAGGGCATGAAGACACATTGATTACTCCTTATGCATCAGCTACATGTCAGCAGCTGAGAAGGGTGGAAGCATAAAGTCGTTGTGAGTCAACAAAAGAAGGAAGCTTTTAAAGGAGGACTTAGATGGAGAACATCCACAACCAACCAACCCACCCTGGAAATCCCAGATCCACCTGCTGTGTAATGCTGGCAGTGCCTTACTGTTTTGTTTTAAATTTCCTCAGGTTCTCTTAGTTCTGCTCCTGAGTGTGCCCAGAGCTGCCCCAGGCTGCCTCGCTTAGCACCCAACTCATTCCTAAGCCAAATCCAGGCTCTCTGAAGCTGCACCACCACTTCCCTGTAGGGACCTGGTATCTCAGAGCCACAGGAAAAGGATTACACTTAGGGAGGATCTGTGATCACATAAAAACCCCTGCAAACACAAACCAGTGTCTATAGGTGGCCTGCCTTCCTCTACAATATACAGAAGATTCTTGGTCCAGTTTCCCTTCAGCTTAAAGTGTTCAGTATCTGATCCAGAGGACTACACATGATTCTGCATGGCCCATTTTGCAAGAAAGAATTCAAACTTCACTACGCCAGGGAGAAAATACAAGGGGAACAGGGGTTTTCAATCTTGCAATGCAGCTACTTGTCTGAGAGGGGAGAGCCCTCACTGTTGACTATTTTGATGTGATGCACAGAAGTGACTGTTGCAGCCATTTCACCTTAGGGGCAGCTGATGTAACTGTTACAGAAAAAGTTGTAAGGACAGGGATTGGGAGCCAGCACTTCTCTCACTCTTCCTGGTAATTGCCCTGACCACTAAGATACAAGTGTGTGTGAGTGCACTTTCTCTCTCTTTCCAAAGATTGTATCCTAAGTGCTTTGCTGCACAAATTGCTGGGTTCAGCAGGCTATCCACACCCGTTAAATATTTTTAAAAGTGACCATAGCTGCACTTTAGGATGAATTGCATCCCCTCTCAACAGGAGACAGTGAGACATATAC
This sequence comes from Chionis minor, assembly GCA_013398295.1. Lineage (NCBI taxonomy): Eukaryota > Metazoa > Chordata > Aves > Charadriiformes > Chionidae > Chionis > Chionis minor. Next base: position 707,957 of record VZSF01010126.1, on the reverse strand, counting down.
TATATATTATACAAATATATATATTTTTGGTAGAAAACATTCTGGGCTGTAGATCTTGGGTGAGGTAGCTCAACCTTGGTGAGAAGCAAGGTTTCAGGAGGGCCCCGAAGAGCCTATTGTAAATTATTTGTTCTCTGCAAATGGTGCCCCACTGTAATGAAGCATTGTCCTCTGTCTATGGACTCTATGAGGCTCCTGGGATTCCTCCACAGGGCCTGAGTGTTACACGCCGAAGTGTCAGAGACTGTAACTACTTCTGTCATGAGGATGAGATTATTTTTGTTACAGCAAACAGGGGGCTGTCCAGGGAAGCACAGTAGTAGTATGATGCTCTCCTCAAAAGCTAATAACCCTTACCTGTGTGTTTTTATCTCTCCAAAGTCCAGGACTGCTAGGAAGCAACTGGGCACATCTGCAACCAGCTGAATTGCAGGCATGTTCTCTTAAAGAATAGCAACTGATATTCAATTGATACACATGGCATAAACAAACTCATTCTTCCTCTGTCCTGGGAACATGTCTACATGTTATCTCATTTGCTTTTGTACTTGAAGATAACTGCTTTCCTTAAACCAGCATAGTTAGTCAGGGAATAACTAGGATTAAAATTTACCAAATCGATGCTCATTATGTTAGGCTGCCTCTAATGACTGTATTCCCAATGTGTATTGTCTTTATGTCTTTGTCTTAGGCTATAAAACTCTTTTATCAGGACCATGTTCTCTTCTTGTGCTGTTTACCATGTTCATTAAAGCGTTAGTCCTAAATAACAAATAAAATAAGAGTATCACTTTGGTCAGAATGCTGCTATAAACTCTCATGCTGCAACTTAAAGCAGTTGTTGAAGACATGCCTGTAATCTACATGCATGGGGCCAAACCAGAAGCACATGTAAAAACTTGTTTTTTACAAGATGTGAAAGTAGCCTATTGCCCACACATAAACACAAGCACATATTCTCCCCCATGCCAAATACAGATGTGGCCACTCCACATAAATGTTTTAGACCGCAGCAATTTTCCTTTCCAGACAGTGATATTCTATCTGATGGAGCAGTCTGAGGTCTATGGTCAGTTTGGTTATAGGAGTCATCCTAAAAATAAACATCTGGAAGAATTTTGCAGCTCTTTAGTTTGATACTCCTGCGAATAACGTTGCAGGTCTTTGGCTCTGTACCCCTGAGAATTTTGGTTTTGTCACACTTCTGAGGTGTGTTTTGTGTGGGGTAAAACACACACAATCTGTTATAAACATATTTTAACTTAAAAAAAAATAAAAATAAAATCTTTAACTTATCAAAGTTATAAATAGTTAGGGACAGATCCAATTCATGCCAATAAGCTCCTCAGCTCAGTTTGATTTGGATGACTTTGTAGAAGACTCCTACTCAGCGTGACTACCAGTGGTAGAAACCAGAAAAAGAGCATATGCCCTTGCTCTGCAACCCGCTTTGTGTCAGCAGAGCTCTGAACCTATGTGAAAGCCATGTGATGCTCCCCTCAACAATGCAGTGAGCATCCTGCATCAAAGAACTGATAATTTCCTTACAACAGGTGGTTTAGCATTGATAAAAAAGTAAACCGGACAGTTTACAAGATATTTATTTTCTTGGCAGGTGAAGAGTTCTCATTCCCTCTCCCATTTTTCCAGACATTTTATACGTAGGAAGAACTGATGACTAAAAAAATTGTTGTTGAAAGATGCCCAAGAAGTGTTTTAAGGATGTCTTGGAGTTAAAAGGTGGATTCTTTTCGGTATATAGGATGTGAGAGATCACACAGGAGGTTCCCAAAGGGAGAGGGGATATGTGAAGGGGAGGGTATAGGAGCCTGAGCTACACACGCAATAGATCAGGTAATGGAAGTATTGAAGCTGAGAAGAAGGAGGGAGGAATTAATTTCAAAATAATATACTGCGCAGACTGTATGGAAATTAGTTGAACTGTAAGGAAGTAAAAAATGGGATGTTCCCAGTAGTGGAAAGGTTTGAATTTCCCTTGAAAAGAAGGAAAATTTTATTTTCTTAGTACTAGATGTGGTGAGTATATGGGTCCGTATGTGTCTGACCAGCTGCAGATTGCCATCTGTACCAGCTCCCAACCCTTTCTGTTGTCACTTGTCCCCATGCCTGAGCCATCCCATTTCTCTAAATCCCATTGTTCACCTGTGTCCCATGTATCATTTAGTGCATAGTTCCCTAGCAGCCATAAATCAATGTCTGCTCAGTAATGTTAGTCACCCACACTGCTCTTTTACTTCAAGTCCTGCATTTGCCTTCTGACAGTAAAGCAAAGAACGTTATGGAGACATTAAAGGGAAAGCTGACAGAATAGTGAAATAAAGTGAATGTCCAAGCTCAGAGGAACAAAAAANAAAAAAAAAAAAAAAAAAAAAAAAAAGAATTAAAATCGATTCTAAGACCCCTCTGTGACCACAGAGAGGTATTGACCAAGCCCTGTATTTCAGACTGTACCTATTGACTCTTATAACTGAGCTTCCATTAATTTCTGCAGCACAAGATCGGAATCACAGAGAAGGAATAAAGTAAGAAATATTTAGAGAGAAAGGAACAAAGTAACAATTTATTTTTTTAAAATAAATGTTTTGAGGTGAGTATGCTGAGCTGAATGAAGCAGTTCATTCTCACTGAAAATAGAAGCCTAGACTGGTTCACAACATTTCAATATTACTATTAATTTTTTAATGTTTTTTTTCATTAAGTAGATCTTCCCTCCTGCCTTCTTTTCTCAGTGAACATTTTTTATCTTGTGGTTCCATGTGGTCCCTTAGATGAGTTGGCTACACTGACTTCATAAATCATTATTAAAAATAAGATTACTCAGGAGGAGTTTGACTGACCCTATGCTGGAGTGCAGATTTCATGACTAAAGATGCAATACCCTTTTTTTTTTAACCACTTTCAGGAGTGTCCCAGGCCTCTGCACACATTATGCAGTTCACATGCTGATCAGCAGTGAAAAGCTCGGTCTTCATTAATGCAAAACAACCAAGCAGTTTCTCAGAATCAGGTGTGAGGGGCATCTCTGCTCCCGGTGAGGCTGAGCGCCTCTGCCTTTCCATTTACTCACTTTAGTGAGCACGGTTTTGTGATAAGGAAAGAAGTAGGTGCCTGGATCTTTCCGTGTCATAAGGAAAGCAAACAATTCAATTTCCCTGCATACAACCCATTGCTCTATTGCACTGGAGGAAGGAAGACTTCAGAAAGAGATGCCTTTCAGTGAGGTGTTTGTCATAACTTGGGACGGAAATATTTGAAAGAAGAGTAGAGAGCTCAGAGAAAAAAACAAAAACAGTTTGATGGGCATACAAAAAATTAAACATTTATTTGAATATTTTCAAAGTTGACATAAGTGCTAAGTAACTTTGCACTATGGGCTTCTAGTTCCAATGGGAGGTCTCTAGATATAAGATTTCTGTTTCACTGTTTTTCAGGTTTATTTCCACAGACTCATTTGCACATGGAAGGCTTCAGCTCTGGGACTGGCTGCACTCAGTCACACGTGTGACTGAGGCTTGTGTAGAAATACCTGAGCTAGCTTTCAAGTAATTTGCTCAGAGGTGCTCTGCACCACATTGAGATGATACAGAGCTTAGCACAAGGTATAATGTCTGAGGTTAATGGCCTCCAGTGAATTCCAGCCTGCCACAACTACATCGGTAGAGCCCTCAAACTACCTACATGAAAGCCACCTCCAGCTCCATTTACACAATGCGTTGTGACTGCGATGGCTATATATTCTTTGTGGACCAGCTCTGGTTAACTGAGTATATCAGGAGCATGTCAACTGTTTTAAAGGGCTTTTTATTTCTGAGCTCCTGGTTTGTGGAGTGAAATAAAAGAGTGCCTGAAAATTGTTCTTGTGCAGTGTCTATTAGATAACCTATGTGGAAATATCCCACTGCACCCCAGACCTGACAGTAATATATGTTTCTGTTATCAGCATCGGCAGAAAGAGGCAGGGAAGAATGAACACGTCATATGGACTATCCTGTAAAGCCAAATTCAGAACTGAAAAGGTTTTGTAGTGTGAGACTTACCTTCCTCTTCAAGAGCTGGGTCTGTGGACAAAGGCATTCACTGAATGTGAACCATGTCAATCCAACAATTTTCACAAGCGCTTTAAGGCACAAAAAAGTGGATCTTAGCAGGGATTCTCGGTCCGTGAAACGTTGATAGGATTTTACCGGCATGATTCCCGTTACATTCAGCAATAGTCCCACAGCTGAAAACTCACATAGCACTCCAGAAATTGATTATTCACTGTTTGACCTCAGACTATGTCTATATATATATATATAGATCACTTTAGCTGTACTTACTCTAGAGACATTTTCTTTCTGATCACTGGAGTATTTGTTTCATGACTCCTTGGTCGTATTTTGCTGAAGAGCTTTCAAATTTCGGAAATTTGCCCTTTTTATATCCAGGTCATGCCATAAGGCATGCTCAGATGTTTTCTCAAGTTAACCCATTGAAGAGAAGCAGCTTAAATCTTGATGTAAAAGAAGAGTTCCTTTGATGCCATTTTGTTCATTTATATTTGTGTGTGTGCCTACATGTGCACTTCTGGAAATAGGCAGCTGGAACTAGGGAAAAATTGTACTTTCCTCTATTTCTAATACTTTCCTGTTGATTCCATTCAGTGTTGCCTCTCTCTCTCACCTGTTTTGGGTAGGGCATGTTGTGTCTCCCCCATTCTGTAAGTGCCATTACCACATGCTCACGTATATTCCTCAGATACTTGGTAATATTTGGGCTCAGTGATATCAGTGGGAATAAGAGTCCTAAAAAGGATTTAGATACCTAAATCTTTGCAGGTCTTGTTCTTGCTCTGTAAGTGCCTCTGCAGCTCTTTGCTTTATTCTGTTGATCATAAATGTATATTGATATCACAGAACATGATTCTGAGTCTTGGATGCAACAGTAAGCACCCAACACTGTTGCCACATTCCCACCAGGAGATACAGCATTCTTGGCAAGCTGAGTTATTATATATGACAGATGAATTTTCAAAGAATGTTGGCTTTAGCTTGATGAAGCAGAACAATAATTTTGTCTTTATTTGATTTTTCCAGCAAATTGCATCAGTGCGAGGTACCATACAATTACTGTATTTCAGAGGTTCCTGAGATCTCTGCCCTTGTGGGTGTTTTTTTTGTTTGGTTTTGTTTAGGGAGGGAGGGGGAGGTGTTGGAGTTTGGAAATTTGTTTATTTGTTTGTTTAGTAGGAAGAATTGTCATCAATAAATAATAAAAGTGACACGCGTAATAGTTTCTGTGGTACATTGGATTGTAGTGAATACTTCTAAAGAAGAAGAAATTCTCTGTTTACTTGGCACGATTATACTTAGGGAGTCAGATTGATGCACTTCATGAAAATCCCATAGAAAGACAACCTCATAAATGAAAGGCATCACTCCCCAACAATACAAGAAATGTCACCTTGATTTGTAAGCCTTAGGGTAACTATATTGTCCTAGTGTCATTAATTTTACCTGCTGTGACTGACACTTTTCCCTTGCTGTTAACACTCTAATGAGATGATGGTGTTTAAATGGAGGAAAACATTGGTTTTGCCCAAAGGCAGGATGATAGGGAAAGAGAGAAGCCTTCCCTAGGCACTTGCAATAAAGTCTACCTGCCGTCTACCTCCTCCTTTCTTACCAGAACCTTAAACTTGCTAAATCACATGAATTTTCTCATCAATGTTTGGACTATGCATTATACAGATCCTTAAAAACAAGTGTGGAAGCTGCACTGTTTCTGGAGTAGCTGCAGGATCCCTGTGGCTCAGAGGAACTTTTCTAGTGCATCAAAGCCACTTTTTTTCCCCTGGCCCAATATCCATGGTCCCTGGCCACGGGATTGACTGAGCTGCCTTTGATGGTACTTCTTCAGTCCTTACCCTGCCTGCCACACTCTGAGCAGGGAGGAAGCTAGGATGATAAACAGTTTGCTCCTGCCTAATGACCATGGCCAGCTGAGGTGTCCCAGCAGTAGTTCAGCCTTGCTGCCTAACTTACAGGGATGTGCCTGCAGGGCCATGAAGAAATGCATTGGTGAGCTCTTGAAGTGGTAATTCAGGCACCTGTAGTACTGCAGCTGCAAAAGCAGAGCCCTCTGTAGGGTTTAAGCTCTGTTTCAGGTCTCATAAGGACCGTGCTGAACATTGGAGGCTGTTCAGTTTGGTTGAGGAGAAATGGTTGCTAAAACTCCAGCTGTCTCCAGAACCGGTAATTAATAAACCACCTCCAGCAAGCTCTGCTACCCTCCCCTGTTATCCTGGAATCTGTGTTACCAGTGCTCAGGTCAACATATGGGTCTTTGTCCTACTCTCACCCACATTTTCATCCCCTCCCTCGTTTGATCTTGGACACGAAAACCCTGCTCCACAGATGAAGGGATGCTCAGTCCCTTATGGGATCACTGCCTCCTCACTTTTCCCCCTGGTCTTGTTCCTGGATCCCTGCTCTGTCTCCACGCTCACGCAGGATTGATTTGAGCATTTTCAAACAGTCCTGATGCTTGTTCTGCTCTCTGTGCTAAGGGGAGAAGAGCATTTCAGCTCACCTTTCTCCCCTGTATATGGAACAAAATAAACCATCCAAGATAGTGGGGAAAAAACTCCTCCCATTAGTACATGGGCCAAAATCAGGAAGTGGACCAAAATTACTACGTATAGAGAAAGACACTAGATTCTTCACAGATCTGTAAATTTCTTGCCAATTTCACTGTTGTTCCATGACATGGTTCTGCCTTATTATCTCTCATTTTTGCTTCCACGTTTCTCTGCTTTGCGCATAGTTCAGTGTGTGTGTGTGTGCGTACTGTATTTTAGTTTGCCTTACAAAATCCCTTAGTAAATACATATATCAAAGAAAATTGGCAAGCACACAGGTATCATTTTAAATCTCTTGTATGATTATAATATTCCCACTAAGGACATTTTAGCTGTATGGCTGAAATTAATGTGAAGAGAAAAGGTTGCCAGGTGCAGCCTGGAAACCATACACCAAAAAGGCAAAGTTGGGATGGATGTGAGACTACAGATATGATTAGCTCCAGTTAGGATGATCCCCAGGGCAAGAGTACAAGTGAAATATCTCAAGAACCTACTAAGTGAAGGAAGCTTTGGGGCTGCGTGCTATCTGTACTGGAGAATATTCAGCAAAAGCTGCAGTTAGCAGATGGATGGGGCTCAACGTACATCTTTCAGCACTCACCACTCAACATAGAGACTCCCCCACACTTAGGGATGGATTCACCCCTTCTGGTGGCTGACAAGGAAAGGATTCACTCTCTAGCCAGATGATGGCAAGGTCATAGTCACCTTTGTTCCAGGAGCTATGAGACAATATGCCACAGCAAGTTCAGGAGAATATTCAGTATGTTCAGATTTCTTGCAAGTAAGGTAAGCAGATGAGTGCTGAGGACTTTCTGTAAGTACTAAGTGCTCCAAAGTTACAGGAGGTGTACAACACGTTATAGTGTCAGGACTTTGCAAGAAGGCAGTGTATTGGAGAGTCCCATTCACTGGCAGCAGTGGCAGACCTTCTAGGGAAGCAGGGGGATAGGAGCTGCAGAGAACAGAAGTGATATCTTAGCTGTTTTTCAGAACACCAGACATGTACTTTGGGGTGGATTTGAGCATCAATTACTTGTTTGGGGTTTGTGGGTTTTTTTTGCCTGCATTCTTTCAAGAACAGACATCTTCCTTATGACTCGAAAATAACTTTAGTTATCTTGAATGTGCCTGAAAGGCACCTGTACTGTTACCTTGTTGCATTGCAGGTGACAAAAGAAAAACTAGGGGGGAAAAAAGGTTTTCATTAAAAAGTATACTTTGCTTAATTTTTTGGAGGCACTGTCAACTCTTTTTAGATTTTAGGCAATAAAGTCAAATTGAATGTTTCCATTGCCTTTGAAGAGTTTTAGATTAAGTTCTCAAACCTTGGCTACACTTCATAGAAGTTTACTGCTTTCATTTTAAATGAACTATTAGATTAGAAAAATCTTATAGGATGGAGCGTGTGAAATGTTTAGTTAGAAAAAGTGATGTGGTTTGCCCTCTCTAAAGTACGCTTTGTTAAGATGCACACCTACACACATCCCCCCCCATTATAATAGTATCAACAGTAGAAAAAAAAGGTCAATCAAGAAAGAATAAAACCATTGTAAAATTCAGGGCTCAGTTATCTTTTTCTTATCTGCTTCATTTTGCTGGTGTTTCCTATGCACATTTAGAAACCCCATCACAAGCAGATTGACTTTAAGAGAAAATTGGGCATTTAGCTTAGCTATAAGTCATATGATCAAATGTTAGTTTGCAACATCATAGAATCATAGACTAAATCCTCTGACAAGTATTGACAAGTATCTTCTGTTCTCATTTGGCTGCAAATCTTGCACTACACTTCTGTTGTTTATAAACAATATTAATGATCAGAAAACAAATTGAATTTACAATATCTCACCAATAAAGTCAGTTCCAGAAGACTCAGAGGATGAAGAGAATGTGACCTGTTTTGCTGGCAGTACTTAGGTTTACTGAGTTCTTACACTATTCTTCATCTACCAGTGGAATGCAAGTAAAAGACTATAGAATTCAGTAGAGAAACCTAGGAAGATATTCGCTTTGTTGTAAGATACAGTGCTCTAGCATGTACCTCCTTTGTGTACGTCTGAACTTCAGTCTCTGGTGCGATAACATAATTTCCTAACATAGGTAAGCACATTTACTAGGTTCTGCTGGCACTCAGGAATTGAAAGCTATAGTACTCACATATATCAACTTTTGCAAGACAACACCATGAGGATAAAGTTGACAAAGAGTATGGGAAAATGTCAAGGCACTAAATGCCTCCTTCACCCCAGTCTTTACTGATAAGACTGATTTTCAGGAATCCCATGCCTCTGAGACCTGTGGGAAACTCCAGATCAAGGAAAACTCATTGGAGAAGAATCAGGCTGCAGAGCATTTAGGCAAGCTGGACACAGACAAGTCCATGGCACCACATAGGAAGCAGCCACAAGTGTTGAGGGAGCTGGCTGATGGCATTATGAGGCCACTCTTAATTATCTTTGAAAGGTCACAGTGACTGGAGGAGGTTCCTCATCACAGGAAGGAAAAAAAAAGTCACTCATCTTCAAGGATGAGGATCCAGGAACTAAAGGCTGGACAGTCTTACCTCGAAATCTGGAGCAAATCCTCCTGGAAGCCATTTCCAGACATGAAGAACAGAAAGATGACTGGAGATTTATGACGGGGAAATCATTCCTGAACATGCTAATAGCCTTCTACAATAACTTGACTGGCTTCATGGATGAGGGGAGAGCAGTGGATGTTGTTCATCTCAACTTTAGCAAGGCTTTTGGCACCATCTTTCACAACATCCTCATAGGCAAACTATTAAAACAGACCAGCTAAGTGCACAGTGAAGTACATGGAAAACTTGCTGACTTGCCATGCTCAGAGAGTTGCGACCAGCTGCACAGCCCAGCTGGAGGTCAGTCACTATTGGTGTACTGCAGGGGTTGATACTGGCCCAACAATGTTTAACATCTTCATTAATTACCTGGATGATGGGACAGAGAGCACCCTCAAAAAGTTTGCAGGAGATACAAGACTAGGAGGAATGATTGATGCCCCAGAGGGTTGGGCTACCATTCAGAGGCACCTGGGTAGGCTGCAGAAATGGGCCAACAGGAGCCTCACCATGCTCACCAAGGGGAAATGCAGTCCTGCAGGGAGGACTGCAGTTCCTGGGGAGGAACAATCTGGGAGCTGACTAGATGGAACGCAGCTTTACAGAAAAAGCTATAGATGTCCCAGTGGACACCTAGTTGAACATGAGCCAGCAATGTGTCCTTGCAGCAAAGAAGACCAATAGCCTCCCAGGCTGCATTAGGTAGAGCATTGCCAGCAGGTTAAGGGAGGGGATCCTTCACTCTGCTCAGCACTGGTGAGACACATCTGGAGTGCCTGGTCCAGCTCTGGGATCCCCAGTACAAGAGAGACATGAACTTACTGGTATGGGCCAAACAAAGTATGACAAAAGTGACCGAAGGACTGGAGGATCTGTCTTAAAAGAAGAGATTGCTGAATCTGCTTGGCCTGGAGAAGAGAAGGTTCCGGGGCATCTTATCCATGTGCATAATACCTGATGGGGGGTAATTAAAGAAGATGGAGCCAGGTTCTTCTCAGTGGTGCTCAGTGACAGGACAAGAGGTAGTGAGCACAAACTGAAACACAGGGCGTTCCACTTAAACATAAGATGGACTAGGGGACTGGATGGTCTCCAGAAGTTCCTTCCAACTTCAGTGATTCTGTTTGTTTAGATGTACAGAAATATGTTGGTCAAGCTGTCCAACTAGTAGAGATATCATCAAGTAAAAAGGAAAAAAATGATACTATGGAGGGAGAATAGCAGACTATTTGGGTTGTTTTAGTTTTGTGCTGAAAGGGAAAACACATTTACAACATAAAAAAGAAATGTTTTTTTAAAAACAATTGTTGCAAAAACTGAGTTGAATAACACACTTCATTGGAATTTAACAGCCTGAAAACACATTGCTGTTGTGTTTTTTCTTCCAAAACCCAACATGTGGGTGGTCTAGCACTCAGGAAGCTGATAGTGTACTGGGTTTTACTGGGCACATTAATTCACGTTTTCTTTTTTCAAAAAAGAAGTAATAATGTTTCCATCTTTTGTAAAGAGTTTCAGATCTAAATATGAAACCAAATGTAGGTATTTATATTCTGTGTACTGACATTGTTTTTTTAATACAAGGAAAACTATGCGGTTAAAAATAATAATGAGTAAAGAGGGAAGAAAATACTCAAAGCTTGTATCAACTTTTGTGTCACTGGAATTCAGGCATTTAGCATTAATCCTTTTTGATTCAGTTGAGAACTCCTGTTTATTTCATCACACCTAAAAATCTAGGAGGTTAATAGACAGCTAATTAAATATTAAGTCCCCATTCATTCTGCTACACCTCAATGACTGCTAAATAAAAGGAAATGTGGGAGGGAAAGATCACAAATAGCTGCTTAATGAAAGCTATGTCAAGCCAGAATAGATATTGCTAAAATATTTTTTTTATGGCAAGGCAAACATCTCCATATCAAGTGCACAAAGAGCTACTTGTCTAAGTCCCTTTTCAGTGGAACGAAGTCCATGTGAAAAGTGGCCCTTTCTGGGAATTTCAGTAGCAAGTCATCGCATACAGAGTGGAATAGGTGTGGAGAGATAATCTTTTAATTTTACATTTGAGAAGGAAGGGAAAGAGGAGTGGTTGCAATGACAAAGCATATTCTGCGCTGGTACTGTGGACAAAGAAAAAGCTGTTATAGTCATGCCCTCACTCAACTCCTCTCATAAATCCTTAAATGCAAGGATGTAGTTCTGTGTATTTTTATAACAACTTCCAATGAAACTAAGTTAAATTAGTGTTGATAATGTTTTTCTTTTGTTCGATATTTACACGGTCTGTTTGGGAAAACTCACTTTCTACTTGTTTTCAGCCACATCTGTACCAGATTGTACGGAGGCTGAGGGATCTATACTTTTATTTCAATGTATATTGCAACATTTTTATTGCATTCCACAGGTCCTCCAGTAAACGTTACTTGCAATATTTTTATCAACAGTTTTGGATCAGTCACAGAAACCACAATGGTAAGTGCTATGATGCCATTGGCAAGAGAACAACAATACTTAATATATGTCATGAACACAACCTGTCAATTTTTCTATTTATTGTTCAACTTGCAGGTCCTCCTGTAAATGTTACCTGCAACATATTTATCAACAGCTTTGGTTCAATAGCAGAAACTACAATGGTGAGTGGGACTGGTCATTGAAGCCATCTTGTGAAGGAGTGGGATGTGATATAGAATAGATATGCTCAGAACATGGGAACATCTACTAAGGTCTTAAGCTACTAAAAGCCTGCCGGCTGAATTGAAATAAAATAAATATAAAATAACTATATAAAGAGATATATAAATTATTAAACTCATTGATCAAGTCTAAACCTACATATATAGCAGCTGCATCATAGTCTGTAGTGACTGTGATGGCAGCAAAAACAGGTGTGTGCAATCTCAGGTTTTATTAGCACTGAAGAGGTGGAGGAATGGCTGGAGCTCAGCTGTGGGGCTCCCTGCCAAGTACTGCATATTTTGAATAGGTCTTATGCCACGTGCTGAATTATCTGCTGCTGCAGACTGTGCTTTCAGAGCTACCAGAACGGTCTTGTTTAACTTTTAGCTAAATAACTGTGAATTGCAGCCACACCAGTAACTGAAGTGAATGCATAACTTGAGTCAAATGATTAAAACACATAGCCATAAGGAGACTCAGGTATTTTAAGGGTTAAATTGGTACTAGTACATGAAGGGATCCCAGCTGACTGAAATGTGTATTTTGACTGAATTCAAAGAACACTACCAGTCAAAAAAACAAGGCCAAAATAAAAACTTCAGAGTTCTAATTTTGATGTATATAAAAATAAATAGTTCAATTTTTCAGTTCAAGGTTAGATTTTTCTTTAAAAATTGCCATAATTTAGGGTTAATGAAGTCAAATTAAAAAAATGGAAATGAAAATTTTAGTCTAGCTTTTTAATTCTTTGGTCTAGAAGTGAATATTCTTTTCTCCATATTTGCTAAGAAAAATAAAAAGTATTTTTTTCTGAGTGCATTTAAAAAGCTGCTGTGTTTTTTAATCTTCTTTTTCAAAAAATGAACAAAAAAGATCAGCTATTTATTCAAACATACATACACCTAACTACTGCGGTTAGTCCAGAGAGACACTTTTGATGGCTTTCTTATAATAATGTGATAACCCCCTAATAATTATCAAGTGCTCATATACAAGAAGTGGGTTAAACCCATCCTAGAAAGGGTCCAGTGACAAATCTCAGATTGACTTTGAACTCTTCAAGTCACCACTACCGCTATAAACGAGTGCTCTCACCTTCATTGAAATTTTGCAAGAGTTATTCTCATTGCCTCAGGACACTATGTACAGCTACAGACAGTTCTGAAGCAATTGCAATGTAGTTTCACAACTCTGTTTTCCAGGGATTCCTACACAGTATCCAGGTCTTTATTTGCTGAAGCCAGAGGCAATAAAGATGCTTAACATCCTGTAGGGCTGAGTTCTTGGTAACTAGAAATGAACTTGCTATTAACAAAAGGACTTGGGGTGTAATAAAGAACTAGTTTTTTATAAAATGGGATAGATACTGCCTTGTGATCCTTGTATTATGAAGGAAGAGCAGATATTTAGCCCAACTTAAATATTTTATGTAATATTCAAATACTTCATTAAAATTCAATTGTAATTCATTTTAGAAAGTGGTGCCTAAGGCATATAGGAACACAAATCTTCTGCTCCTAAATATTTTTATTTAAAAAAACACCCTGTTATTTAATGTTTTCTAGAAATGAAGGGCAAGTTATTGCTAGGGCAGGTTGCTTTCGTAAATAATATGGGAAAGACTCTTCTATAAATGACAAGCTATAGAGAGCTATAAAATAAACAGATAAGTTAATTCTTTAGAGTCTATCTGTAATATTTTAAAAACAACTTAAAACTAAAATTAGGATTAAAATGACAGGAAAAAACATATCTTGATGTAACATAATTATCAACAGACTTAATTTTCAGTTTTTTGGAAAACATCATTTTTTTCCTATGTTTAAAGTATTCTGAGAATATAGCTATGAATTTAGCCTTTTTTACCCAGACATGTCTGTTGATCCTAGAGTGTAGAAGCATCACATAGTGTTAAGTAGCAAAAATCCTGCACGTCACTGGCTTTACAAGATGGCATTCAATGAAAATATTTGCACGACCTAATGCTGATTGCATTAATTAGACTCCTTCATTGCTTTGATTAAATCCCCTCATTGCATTTTACCTTCTATCAAATATGTTAATGTGCACCTTTCCAATGTTCATTAACACATTCTGCTGAAAACAGCCAAACATTTAAGTAGACGAAAACAAAGACTATTGGCTTTCTTATTTTGCTTTGTTCATAATATCTGCTGAAATTGTGGGAAGATTTCACTTAGATGCAGTTTAATTGTTTGATATTGATTTTCTTAATGCTGTCACTTCTTTAATGACTAGTGTGACTAGTTTTAGTCACCTCTGAGAGGCAGACATCAATTACTCTTCCATCTACTTTGCCTTTCTGAAAAAGATGTAATCATGTGGTAACAATGTTGGCATCCCTTGTGATAAATAATGAGTTTTGTTTGACTCCTAGGATTCATTTTTCCCTATGAAATGCTCTTGATGGTTTTGACATAAAACTAAAAGATTCATTTGAAACCCTGGATTGTAAATTCGACAGAGACATTACTGTCTCAGGGACAGGAATGCGTAGTGGAACCATGTATATGTACTGAAGGGACATTATCAGAATATAACTTGGACGATCTACAGCAGATCATTGCAAACTTGGGAGATGAAAACTTGTTTAGAGAAGCAGCAGAAATGAATATGACAAACAGGATTGCAGTCCCAGACCTACTAAATTCAGTAAGCCAGGTTCTTAATAATATTAGTGGGAGTAGCTTCTGTTTTCTGATTAGGACAGACACCAGGGTGAAATTCATCCCTGTGGGAAATGCCAGCACAACTGTTATGTACAGTATATTCTTTTAAAAGCTAAAGCCTTTCATTCATAAATACAACATGATTTTGTGCTGATTCTCTCTAAAGGGATGAATTACATATAGTGTTTATGAGTTTTGTTCCCAAAAATCTAGGGAAACAAAATGCATATGTAATAGTCTTTCTGCACTATAATGTACATATGGGACAGTGTTGTTTTTTTTCTCCAAAAGAAATGGTTTTCTTCAATATTATAATGATGTATGTTATACCAAAATAAAAATAGTGCAAAAAAAAGGCTACAGTCAAGACAGAATTCTTGGCAATTGATTTCTTTCATTTAAGCCCTAACTTGCAAAGAAAGAGAAAAAGACATTCCTGAGTAACTTCACTGAATAAAGCCGTTATGCCAGTAAGCTCTGTATCTATTTTTGGAAGCATTCACACATGCAGTATTCAGCAGAAAATTCACTGTACAGCATGACTGCAGTTGAGTATCACAGATGAGTAATCTACATCAGGCTGGGCAAAATCCCAAATAATTCAGATGTTCATTGTTGCTAATGACCAGGATTTTTTAGCTATCAGCTATAGGAGAAGCTAAGAGCAGTTTGTACATTGACGAGCTAATTGTTAATTACAGAAATGACTAACTGTGAGGACATTATTATTGTTGTTATGCCCTATAATCAATGACTGACAGGTCATGCAGCGGGTTCTTTGTTGGGGCAAATGCATCAAATTCCCACTGTGTTTTGCATACTTATGTCAGCAGAAAAATTTGCCATTCCTTTTACAATTTTAGGGGCAATAAAGCTTGGCTGTGGCTGGCTGTATGTTATTATCTTCCCACTAGAAGAAACGTAACTACAAATGAGCTTCTTAGATCCTGATAATTCACATGCATATTTTTAAGTGCATAAGAAACTCCCACTAGAGCAACTGGGGACATCTTGCATCCTTAGGTGCATAGGTAACCAAGTACTTTTCTGTCACATGGCTTTGAAATAGGTCATTAAACCACTACTTTGCAGTTAGCATTCATATTTAGGATTTAGAAAGGGACAGTAGTCTCTTGGCAAGCCCCTCCTATGCACAGGTCAGCTAAGTCTGCTGTTTGCCACAGGTGTCCAACTCAACACCTTGGCGGTCAGTGCTGTTGGAGGGGAAGGTGGGAGGAAGGCTAAGATCTAAGATGAGCATCAGTTCAGAGACAGAAAGTAGCACTGAAGAGGGAACGGGGCTCCCCTGTACCCGCCTGCCGCAGCAGTGCCTGCTGAAGCTCTGGGCAGTGAATTTGGTGGCCATGGATTTGCTGAAAGACCATTCCTACCTAGATTCCTGTAACACAAACTAAGTATATTTGGGGATTGAGTTCTAAATCTTCAGATAAATCTACTAAAACTAATCAGATGAATATTCCTTTAGTAAGTCAGTATTACTCTGATCTTATGGCTTGAGAACAGAGGAAATCTGTTTATTGGAGTTGCCTTGAGCTATAGCCGGCATTGGTGTTGCAACCGAGATTAAATCTTCAGGTCCACACTCCTCATTCAGAGCTGTGGTGCTGTCAGAAGGAATTTGTGGAGCAGGTGTACTCATGGTCGTGTAGGAGTGCATTACTACAGTCCACCCACTCCTACCCTCAGGAACTTGCAAAATACACAGTGTAGTCCGCTTCATAGTGTGATACCGTTCTCAGGAGAATTTTTCTTCAGAAGATAGTTACAATGTTAGCACAGGAAAAATAAATTCAAAATTCTGCACGTGATTAGCTCTGACTGTGCAAACACACATCCCTCTCAACTGCTTATACGGCAAGCATAGAAGAAAAAAGTAATTTTACTTCTTATTAATATATATATATTTAGAGAGAGATATATGCAAAGCCTATCAGACGTAAACAAAAATGTCAGTGTTGTTTTCCTTTTAACAATAAATCTTGCAGAAAGAAAACATTTCTAAATGTATCAGTGTGATGGCTCTGATATATTTATGAAGGTACATATAGAAAAAGATAGTGTAACCCTATTGGCATTATTTATGCTTTTGGTATAATATATATCACCATATGCAAGCTCTTCTATGAATAAAGATTTTTCAGACTGGTTTTTGTTATCTAAATCACCAACTACTGAAGTTGGTGAAAGCATATTTATTTTTAGATATTTCTAAACAATTTACTGATTTGACTTATTTATGACTTCTATATCATGAGGGAAAAAATCCTTTTGCTTTCTATAGACTTCTTTATACATCTTATTTCAAAGAAAAATTAAAGGCAGTTGCACAACTAGTTGTAGCAATTTTATTCTATCAGCAGTTGCTGACAACAGCTCCTGCCTTATTTTCTGCAGAATGAAAATCAAGTGCTTTCCTGGATTTATAAATAAAATTGTCCCATATAAACTTACAAGACACTCTTAGTTCTAAGACCAAGAAACAAGGGAAAGTATGCTAAGGGTTAGTGTATCCTCACAAGACAAGACGACATTTTATGAGTTCAGAACTGCAAGTAGCTATTTGATATTTAACTGTGTGAAACAACACCATCATAAAAAGTACAATGGCCTCTGAAAAACAGGTACAGGCTTTTGTGTCTTTAATAAATGTGCTATTCTTAAGACCTGTCTCAGATCTGTTTTGCTCTGATTAGTAGACATTCCTGTTTTGACTCACATGTACCCAACAGAAACATGAAAATTATAAAGCAAGAAAAGTCCCATTCCTAGTGAGAGATTGTAAAGCATCATCCCATTGGGTTCAAAAATTGTATCAGTTTGGGTGTCAGAAATGTCCTGTCCGGGCAGCAGCACACCTCGCCAGCAGCCTACTGAACGAAGGGTGGGAAATGGTGGAGCTTGGAGAGACTCATTCACGGAGTCTGCATATTGGGCAAGCCACTTTCTGCAGCTCTAATTAGAGTGAGGCATCTATTTATATTTCAAAGATGATAAGTTCTTTAGACTCTGCAGTTCAGTGGCCTAATGAAACCCAGGCCAGCTCATACATTTTCCAAGTCAAAAGCACAGTGCTGCCATTTTAATGTACTGCAAATAAAGCAATTCCTAAATGTCAGGGGTTTGTACAGTTGGCAGAACTATTTGATAGCATATTCCTTCAGATAATATAATCAATACAAGTATTATTAAATACTTTCCTTCTAGATGAAAAGTAGATGTGTTTCTAAGACTCTGTTCACAAGAAAGTTCAAAGTAAATTCAGGTAAATATACTATAATAGCAGGGAAAGCTGAGGAAGATGAAGCTCTCATTTGCTGACTTCAGAAATTCAGGATAAGAAGAATAAGCATTAGCATCTTTCCATTCCCTCTAGAGAGTTTAGACCCTAAAAGCTCTTTTCATACTCCCCTTTAATAGCCAGTTCTTGACACAGCATTAATGTTTGTTCTAAATGAACCTCTAAGTAATTGCTGCCTTTCCCAGTTGTGACTAGCAGACCACTGAGCAGAAGAATGCAATTAGAATGATTTTAATGGGATGCAGAGAGGGAGGAATGAATGAAGGAACATACAGAGAAAAGCATACGGTGGATAGGAAAAGGCTACAAACAGTAAATAAGAAGTGCTGATTTAATTTCTTCTGTACAAATCTGGCTTCACTGGAATTAGCAGCTATTCAGGAGTACATTAGAAATAATTGATTTACATATTGGAAGCAATTTATTGAAATTAGTAGTTTTATAGAATCTTTGTTGAAATTGTATATATCTAGCTGCAATGCTTTTTGACTTTCTAAGTACCTCTGAGTTAATCCATAGCATTTGAAAAAGGTTTATATTTAATATTGGAGGTTGCAGTTAATATTTTTTTCATCACTGAAGTAATTTTGATTTGGAAAACATACCAGTTCTGTCTGTTTGGTTCAATACAGCATTCAGACTGCTTTATTTTCAAATGACAGCTCTTCTCTTTGAGGGATAACATACATGCTTGATGTAATGCTGGTACTGTAGTAAGTCTAAGAGCATAAAGAAAGCTAAAATGTGCTTCCAGTTTTGGTAGGTGGCTTAGTAACCTTTTAATATGGCATTTCTGTAGGACTACAGAGTGAACATTTTTTTGAGGCAGCAGTGGAACGACTCACGTCTGGCTTACAGTGAATATCCCGATGATTCTCTGGATTTGGATCCCTCTATGTTGGACTCTATTTGGAAGCCAGATCTATTCTTTGCCAATGAGAAGGGAGCAAATTTCCATGATGTCACGACAGACAACAAGTTGCTGAGGATTTCTAAAACTGGAAAAGTGTTGTACAGTATCAGGTAAACCAGTTAACTTTTTTCTCTTCATCCCCTTTTTTCCCCGCACTCATTGTTTTTCTGGTTGTAACTATGCTTACAGAATATAATGTACATATTTAATTTTTTGTTGTCCCATGTGTACAACTGAAATGAGACTTAATCATAGCAGGATAGAAGGAAAATTTGCCTATGTTCCTTTGCTAGGCTTTTACTTTTTGCAAAGTAGTCTGTAAGTGGCACAGCAGTACTTCTTAGTCTTGTTGGAAACTTGAGGCTGTCTAAAACTTTAATGCTATGCCTCAATAATTCCCATTGGCGTTAGCTCAAGTCACTCCTCTTACAAAGGGAGGACATCAACTCCTCAGTTGTTTGTGGGCTGCAGTTTAAAAGTAAAGGAGAAGAGTATTTTACATGACTGCTCAACACCTTAAGTAAAAACATGCTTGAAATGCAATAAACTTGACATGTAAGTCACTGGGTAATTGGATGTATCTATTCACATTTAAATATAACTGGAATTACAAAAAATGTTTCTTAATACTAAGTGCATTGAAGGATGTGTCATGTGACTGGATTTACGCTGAATTAATAAACAGTGACAAAACATGATTTGACATGACCTGATGGAATGGGATATATGTAGAGAATTAGAATTACATTGCCCAAGCATAAACAGTAGCGAATAATCTGCAGTATTTATTTGACATTCAGCTTACTGTGCACCATTAATTGCTTAATATAGGTAGTCAAAGATGCAAACCAGTGTTTTATTGCTCTTACAGTTGTTTTAAAAAGGTAATTACTGTGTTTTATTTGTGCCTGGGAATGCTTCTAATCTTTTGTCTTTCTTGCATTGTGGAAAGTAAACATGATAGCATTTGTTTAACAAGTTGTGTAGTGAATTTACTCATCTGTAAGTGTCCTGGTTTGAGGTAAAACAGGACCGATTTTGTTCAGTAACTCTACTTTCTAACTAGGTCTCTTCTAAGTGCTGAAATTAACAGCACGTTGTGCAGAAACTGTTCAGTCTTGGAGTGATAAGACCCATGTTTATATCTGATGCCAAGGAACAGTGTGCAGAGAGGCTCTTGCTTGTACTTATTGCTGTAACACCCAAGGCCAAACAACCTTGTCATTTGCCCTGTTGGAGGGTCAGAAATGGAAAAGCGTAGAGGGGTCACGCCTGCCGGGAGGAGAGGACAGGACAGGTGACCCAAAACTGACCGACAGGGTATTCCATCCCATCTGCCTCATGCTCAGTGTAAAAGCTGAGGGACCAAAGGGTCAGCCCTCTTCCTTCAAAGGTCGGTGTCCGACAAGGACTCTGTTTGTCTCCCTTTAATGCCGATCCATGTGTTCCTGAATCAAGATCTGGAATCCAGTTCCCATCCATCACTGAGTCCAGTCTGGGACTTCCCCAGTGCCTGCTCATGATGTGATTGTCATCTTGGGAGCTTGATACAGTTTTGTATATGCTTCATTATTTTCTGTTTATTATTTTATTTTTTATATTTCATTAAAGTAGTTTAGTTCTTACTAAACTAATCTCCCTTCTTCTCTCTCTCCTGCTCTGCAGGAGAAAGGGAACATCTGTCGCTCTGCCTCTTTGGGCCAATACGGTCCAAACCACAGCAGTAAGGAGGTTAAGTTTAGAAGGCAGTTGTTCCCGGCTGGGCATTCTGTTTGTGACCTGCATTTTCATTAAGGAATTATTACCCGTCCAGGTTCAGGACGGCTGTGTTCTTTAGAATGCTAAATGAATAAGTAATAATATGGCACTTCCTTCATTTATTTAATTCTTGTGGAAATTCCTTGATAAGTACCCAATAATATTTGGATGGATTAAGTGGCATGGAACATAAATGTTTATTGAAAAAAGTCTCAAATTGGCATACCTGAAGATTTTGAGAAAAATAATAGGGTACAAGGATGAAATTAATATTAGCAGAGTGATAAATATGCTGTCACTTACAAATATTTCTCCTCTCACCCTGGCAAAGGAACGAATGCATCTATTTGTTTGAAGGACATCAGACATCATCTTATTGGAGGCAACAGTGCAGTTGGGTGCTGTTCTGAACGCAGATGGATAATTTTCCTGACATTTGTCTGTGTGGGAATAGGAATATTTCAAGCTGTCATATCTCATTTATAAAATTCCCACACCTAAATGCAAATTAATCTGAAGCAGAGTAAGCAGTATTCCAGTGGAGTACTAAGCAAAGCTCATTGTTTCTCATTTGTACCGCACAGCAGTAATACAGGCTTACCTGGCACCTCTAATATGGCATATAATTTTGAATAGTACTTTACAGTAGAGAAAACTTTCCGGAGTACGGAAACTTTAAGTCAGAAGTAATTAGAAAAAATTGGCTTTATTCTCTAGATACTGGGCTAGATGTATCTGTGTGTTACCAGCCACTTTTTGTTGTGCTGTGTGGAAACAAACAAGAGCATTTTAGTGACTTGTTTCAGTACGTTGAGAATGTTATAATGCTGCCATTTTCACTACTGCACCCACAACACTTTTCCGGACATCACCATACTTAACATGTAGCATTTAGTGCACTGTAAATGTTTAAAGCACTTCAGAAACACTTCTGAGAAGTAGTGGTGTAGGCTGTTTTGTCATATTTCCAAATCTAATAAAATCAAGGTCGAGTTAATCTCACATAAATATAAAACACTGTCTGCATAAAATGAGTTTAGAACTGCTCGTGGTAATTAATGGGTAAGAAGCAAGGTGTGCATATTATATGACAGTCATATTCCTCTACCCTATATACTGCACTGAAAACATGGAAATAAGCTCCACAGGAGGCACAACTGTCTTGTGTTGTTAAATGCTCTCAGAGGCCAATACTGCCCTCTCTGAAAAGAATTTAGAAGGTACCTGGAACTAGATCTTGTGACCCATATTTTACTAAAATAATACACTTGGTGTAGGATATAGGTGCTCAGACAAGTCATAGAAAGCTCGGTGACGGTTTGACCCATGTGTTACCTACACTGCAGTGTTCGGCTCTGGGAATTACCTCGCCCTGTGGTAAGCATGAGGCTCTTTGTCCTTCTCACAGTGGGAAATAAGCCGTCCTGCATTTATTGGTGATGGTAGGCATGACATAGTTTTCCATCGTATTTTATCTCTTAATACTTAGTTACGATGCTCATGCTTGCAGACTTCTAGATCTATATTTAATTGTCCGGGAGTTGTTACAGAAAATAAAGCCAGAGTTGTTGATGGTTGATGTACCCACCTATGAATCATATAAGTTTAGGAACCTAAACCTATTTTTAGATATTTGCTGCATGCTCAGATGACTACCTTGGTATTTGTTTTGATCTCAGACAGCATGCAACACATGCTATGTGGAGCCTGAGGCTCTGTATCTGGATAGCTGGTCTAAACCTTTGGGTACTGCAGAGAGAACTAGAACCTTGTGGAGGGAACCCAGCACTACTCAATACTGCAAATACATACTATTGCCAGGAGATATGTAACAACAGCTCCTAGAGGTGCATGTATTTTGGGAAGTCAGGAGTTACAGCAAAGTTGTATTCAGGAAACAACTACACTTTAGTCAAGATCAGTCTCAGTTGCACTCTCTGAGCTGCAAAATGCTTAAATAGCTATAACTGTTATTTTAAAGCCCTCTGCAGAGAGCAGTCAACAAGAAGGGTTTGTTATAGCAGCGTTCAATAAAATTAGCTTACGTTGTGTATATTTTGTATGCTGAAAAAGCAATGAAAGTTAAACTCAGAACCCACATAATGTCACCCCCCAGATGCCTGTGACTCATCCGCTCCCAATCCTTGAATGATCTCTGCATGGACTGGATTTTGCAGCGGGCTATGCACTTGGAAAGAGTGTCAGCGCTGTGTGATGATACCGAGAATCCTGTTCCTGGCAGTCACATTCTTTATGACAACTGAGTTTTGTATTGTATACATTGCTTCACTGATTTAATGTTCCAAGGGCCAAGGATCATATCTTCTCCAGCCCATTGTGGACACCGGGGACACCAGGAAAATGCTAAATAACCTCACAGAAGGCTTCACATTCTCTCCCTGCCACCCATTTGTGCTACCTGATTCCTGCAAACTCATTTCAGGCTGCCAGCCAGCTCAGAATATTAACTTCTGCCAAAAGGCTTATTTTAGTGAAGTGATAGAAAGTGGAATGATTTTATTTAAGGTCTGGGGTTTTTTTCTGCATTAATTGCCTCCCTCTCCTTTTATTATTTTCAGTGTATCTCAGCCATATGAGCTTGATGCAAGAGCTGATATAACTCAGCTGTCATATTAATCCATGCCATTGAGCCTAGAATATATTGGTCAGGAAGGTAAAGGGGCTGTAACTACTTTTTTTACCTGCTGTTCCAGAAAACACTCACAATCACCTGATAAGGTTGTAGAGCTGTGCTCTGAAATGTAGTGCAAGTGCATTTAGCCATAAAGAGTTACAAAGTAGATTACTTCATAGTTTTAAAATATGCAAATATTTTAGAAGGTGTTGCATAATTTGGCAAGGCAGCCACTTGGAAGTCTAGGGAGGAGTCTTGTGCAAATTCACAAATTACATTTCTCCCCCCGTTTTTGTTATTCCTGTTCAAAGTGCAATGAAATACTGAGGAAGAATTTCCTCAAATCTTTTAATATGTCTGTTTTCCTATCTTTGTTTATCTTCACAGCACAAGAAATGTTGCAGTTATGTAGACAATTAGTTCTTTGCCGTTTCGACTCTTGACCTAGATTTAATTGTTAAATGTGATTACGGATGAAGGCAGAGTGTCTGCTAGAGAGCAGTACTGTGCTGGTAGGGCACCATGAAACAGAGATAAATCAAGTTATTGGATTGCTCTCTCTCTGTGCAGCTGTTCTGGGGGTGATTACTAGCCCCTCCGTTCGGCAACAAGTAGCTGACAGGATGAGCTGGCACATCCAAAAGCCCTCGCCTGCTTATGCAACCGAAGAGAAGTACCTATGAAAACAGCACATTTATTTGCAATGCTGTCTGCTGTGCCAGCCGTGCTGCTCAGGAGTTTCCAAAATCAACTCTTTCCTAGCATGGCCATAGTGCTGAGTGACAGAGCACTAAGTCAACTCCTCCCCTGTACCCCCACCTCTCCACACACCGTTTTGGGTTGTATTATGAGTTATGATTAGTGTCCCTCACATAAATCACCAGAAGTAATCTATAGCACTTTTATAATTCAGCTTTCTGAGTGAAACTTTTTCAGTCTCCTCCGTACCCGTATTCTTTGCTCTATGGGAAGGAAGTAGAAAGCAGATTAAGGGAACACGTAGGTAACACTGGTAGTGCCTCTGCAATAAACTACTCACAGGGAAAAAAGGTCATTATCCTTCAGGTGTTAGATCTTTAGCATGACTACTACAGAATATGTTGCCATGTTCAGTAAATCCAGGCATGGGTTTTCTAAAACAGTTTTAGAGTACAGACTGTATCAGCTGTATGCTAATGAAGCTTCATTTACACCTCGTAACACCGTTGCATGTAAATCATCCATGGCATGGCACAGTCTAGCCTAACTGAGTGGTAGGAAATGTTGTGTTCTACAGCTCTGTGTGCATCCTGTGCTTTAATTTGATGACTTCAATTTTATTTTACAATCTAATGTTGGGATTTAAGAGGATTTGGCCTTTACTAGCAGCATTGTCTTTCCATGTGACAGATTAGCAAAGAGGGGGGCAGAGAGACTTTTATGACTGACATGGCTGTTTACTATGTGTGAACCACTCTCTCTGACATCGCACAATCATCTTTATTACCACAGCTCCTACCAGAATCATACCAACATTGATAAGATGGGGATTTTCTCCTAGAAGTTGGTCTCAATCAGCACAGGAACATTTTCATAGAAAATTATTTAGTTCTTTTGTTAGCAAAACTGTACAGTGCTCCACGTTCACTGCCCTGACTTGCCAAAAGCACAAAACTTCTTTATACATCTTAAATTAACTTTTCTATATTAAAAAAACCCCAAACAAAAAACCAAAACAACAAAACAAACCTTTCAAGAATAATCAATGCAGAAATGCTAACTGAAATAAAGCACATATGTAAAGAAATTTTGGGTTTGACAACAATTACATATTATACGCAGAACCCTTATAGATGTTATATAAATAGTGCTGGAATCACTAGACTTTATTAAACTGCACAATGTCACTGAGACACGGTGACTTTCGAAATTGTGGCTGCATGCTATGTGAATCCAGTGAATTTGACAAATTTGTCTTCCCATGGGCATGATTGCAATAATAACAATGGCTTCAGAGGCTAACAAATGGCAGGCTTTTGTGGGACAAGCAACCATTCTCATTATGGCTGAACCCAATGTCCTTGAGTCTCACTTTTCACCCATCCTTTTTCTTTACTTCTTGCCTTTCCTTCCACTCCCATCCCCCTTTCTTTCAGGGTCTTTTGCTTAAATGACCTGAGATTCTTCTCATCCTTTGGAATGGTTTCCTAACACTCTCTTAACTGTGCCTTCCCATCACGGGCTCTTGTCTTTCTGATTCCCTCCCAATCTACAAACCCAGAAGAAAGATTTAGTCCTGGGTTTCCAATACCCTTATTTTTCAGTTGTATCTGAAGTACTTGTTTTGCATAACAAATAATAAAAGCTACTAAATAAATAATAAAGCCTAATGTGGGTACTTTGTTATGCAACTAGCACAGCTATTGTCAAAACCCTATTGATCATCCTGCTCAAGGAAAGAATAATTTACATTTTAATGACAGAAAATTAGTTGCTTTTTCACTTCATAAGGCATTTAAAGCAAAGCAGGGATACAGACATTATACCTGAACATGTACTGCCTCACTTTTTCCTCTAATGCTCTGCACGTCTCCAGCTGACACACAAGAGCACTGGAGTTGATGTAAATACAAACACAATGTAAGAGCTACTTAGACTGAAGGACAATGCTGCCAGGAGAACAAATGGCTCTGAACTGGCTATAAGTAAGTTAAGAGCGGAAGTTGTAAAGTTTCCAGCCATCTACACATTGAATTTGTAGAACAATATTACAGCAGAAATGGGGAGGGGAATGAAACTAGATATCGTTAGATGAACCTTGATAATTTTTGAAAGGGATTAATGATGTGACTATGATAGCAGATGACCAGATTTGACGGCCCAAGATGTCACTTCTGTAGCCCTATGCTCCCATATCTCAAATAAAATAGAAGACTTTGTTCTAAGTAAAAAAAGTGGGAAATGTTGCTGGAGACCAATTTGTACACAGGAAGTTGTTCTTGGCTGACAGGATCAAAGTATATTGGCAGGTGGTTACTTCTATGCCAATGGGATAGTTGCATAGCCAAGACACACGTCTGTGTACCTGCTCTCCTTAAGGGTAGCAGCAATGCTACCCGTGATTACTTGTATGACCTTGATTACTAGTGTGTCCTTGATTACTAGTGACCAATCACTCCATTTACCCATTGAACTTGCACTGGAGCAGCTAAAGGTTAGGTGTAAAACGATGTAGGTGAGGCAGGCCTTTCTAAATGGCACAAAACCCCATGTTTTCCAGGAATGTAGTCCCAGGGATGAAGTTCTTTTGCCAGTTGCATTGCAATATACGGCTTAGAGATGTCACCGTGCCAGGAGGAAAGCAACACCATAATAAACACACACTGCAGGAAAATTAAGATAGAAAATGACAGAGGAGAAAGAAGAGATGAAATGCTGTTCTTCATGGAAAGGAAACAGGTGGTTACAGAATTTAACTGTTACATGAAATCATACTTGAATTTAATTTCACAGATTTGCTCGAGCAATAATTGGAAAATCATTTGCTGGCAGCTCATGTGCTGGCATTGTGTATCTACAGACAATGATTGCATTACAATGAGAAGTGGGATGCCTGTAATGAGAAATCCACCACCCTCCTCCGTGCCAGCTCCTGTGTTGTTAAGCAGCACATGAAGCAAAGCAAAGCACTGGAGGGAGCGAGAACATGCTCATAAACAGTAGTACGTGAAACTCCAGCTGACATCTCACATTTTGCCATAGCAGAGAAGGCTCCACGTCTCCTCTAAGCTTGACTTCAGTCCATTCTCATCTGACGGAAATGAAGCTGCAGAACATGACAAATATTAGAGAGGAATACCAGGACTCCTGAAAAATAAGGGAAAAAGCAGACAGTTTGACTGTTCCATTTAACAGGACAAAGCCTGTAGGCTGTGAAAATCACCAGAATTGACATTCAAAATGATGAGTCAGGTGCCTGAAAAAATAATGAGGTGGACTACAAAATGAAAAGCCTTTTAAAAAAAGAATGTCTCTGGGAATGGGAATTTATTTTTTTCCCCCTTTTGATATATGAACAGTGTGTGTGCCCTTCTATCAGGCACAGACCACCTAAGAGAGGGGGCTGGGAGGAATATAAAGAGATTTTAGATTCTCCTCCCTGTTTCAGTGCCACTAGTGTGAATGGCATTTGCTCCCGTGTCATAAGATGCTCTCACGCTTGCTGTGCAACTCCATCTCCCCTGCCAGTTTAATGGGGACCTTTGCCTGCTTGTGCTTAGGTGATATTTTAATGTTCTTTCAGCATCTGTAACGATCAGGAATTTAACTTTCCAAAGAAAAATGTGTGACTAAAAATATTTTTAACTTTATTGTCAGCTCAGAGCTTTAATAAAAATACCAGAAATCTTGCAATTTATGATAACATCTTCAAAATAGGCAATACTGAAAAAAAATCCCACTTGTCTCACTATACCCTACACTTTGGGCTTTGCACAGGTATAAGACTTTTTGTAAAAATGGCACCTAGCCAATGTTAGCAGTGACCATGCATGTACTACTTGTGTTCTGGTATTTGCAGCATAAAATCCTAGACTGTGAAGTCTCCTATTCAAACAGCTGAGCTGCAGATGAGTGTAGCTTGAAAGAATGCAGGGATAAGAATAGAAACAAAATGTTATTTCTGATACCATGCCCACTCTAGTGAGGCATTTGTTGCTATTCATGCTTAAGATGAGACAATAATGCTTTTTTTTTTTTTTTTTTGAGATGGAAGGGACTTGTACGCTTATCTCCAGGACAATTTAAATTTCTAACAGTATTTCTATACTTAATAAGACTGACCATAGACATTTCTCCTTAGAAAAAACTGTAAGGAGGCTGTTGTTCTGTAGCCCACTCACAAACTGTCCCACTTGCAGGATAATTAGTGAAAATAATATTCCCCTTGTTGTCGGACACCTCATATTGTGATCCACAGGGACCTTCCCTTGTGGGATCAGTGTCCTCCTCCGGGGTAAGAGTCATCGCTGAGATGAAGGGAAATGAGTTCCAACACATGGGGCTAAGGTGTGATAGCTTCTAGTAAAGAAGTGGGTTAGAACAGTTTAATGGTTGCTGCAGACTAGGCAATACACCAAAACCCAGTTAAAATTCTATATGCTCTTAAATTTATTTTAAAAATTCTTGGACTACGTAATGTGCAAACTTGGTTCCCTGAGGGTTTAATACGATACTAGCAGTTCTTTACTGCACTTTTGTGCTACAGACCATTCACAGGCAGTCTGTATGTGTAGCATGCTGAAGTGTTTTTGTAGCGTTGTGAGATTATCAGAGAAGTGGCATGATGGTGACGAGCATCAGCATTCAAAACCCCTGAGAATGAGATTGGAGATCGTCTTGAGAGTAATCTCTTTACAAATATTTTACTGCTATAATTATTATTTTTTTTTTTTATTACTATACCTTTTCTTCCACTGATGGTCCCTCTTTGGGGATTAGGTGTCAAAGTGTGGACCGGCCTCAAGGCTTAATACCTGGAAGTGGGGTGGGGGTGGGATTTGGCAGGAACTGGGCAACAGGAAAGGGAGGGGGAAAGGGTACCAGGATAGACCAGGTTGCAGAGGAAAGAGGCTGGGCTCTGGGTCATGGAAGTGTCTCAGAGAGATGTAGCATAGATGGGGAGACATAGGAGAAGGGAGGGAAATTATGCCCAGGGCCAGAGAAAGGACAGGACAAGGGCAGGAATGGGGGAAGGATGGGTGGGAAGCGCAGTGTCTCAGCACTGCTGCTGAGCTCAGGACTTGATTGCACTGCATGTAAATACCTCTGAGCTTCCTCGGCTGCAAATGCGTGTCACCCCACTCCTCTGGTTTTTCCTCGGAGGACGATGGCCGGCTACAGCAGCTACGTTTAGGGCAGCAGTTGTGCCTGTGCTGAGCTCTGCTGCTGGCCTGTCTGAGGCCACGTCTGCTCCCACCTAGAGAAAACACTGACATTGTAAAACAATGTGTTCAGGTGCTAAAGCTCACCAGCATGAGGGTTTCTGACTAATAATGTGTTGTCAGGCCATTTATTTTTTTCCCATGGGATGCCTTATTCTGGCTTCTGTGACAAAGGAGGCCACAGCCTGCAGGACTTTTGCCTTCCCGCCTGCAGAAGTGGGAAATACAGACCTCTGAATGGTGCTGTGATGGGGTTTCCGGGGTGACCAGAAATGAAAGATGTTGAGCTGGGGGGGAAGAGAGAAGGGCCCACAGCCCACGTCTAAGTGATTTCTCAGGATATTCTAGTGAAACCAGGGGATGAAAGGGCAGGGGGGTGGTTGAATGAAATGCTGAGTGAAGAAAACCTGGCAGTATCTGCTGCAGTTTGAAGGCATTTAAAGTAGCAGCAGGTGCTGCTCAGAAGGACTTACCTAGTGTATGAGGAAATCCTCAGGAAGAGGGTCCAAAGTTTAAGACAATCATTGCTGCCCTGGAGTACTTGGATTACAGCCCTGCTTCTGCCACAACGTTGCTCAGTAATATTATTGATTTTTATTTTATTATTTTTGTCACAGTGCCGGCTAATTGTTCATTCTTTGTTTTCTGGCTCTGATTCTGCACTTCATTTTGTTCATACTCTGTTTGCATTTTTCCAGGGCTTGTTTATTCCTTGACTGCGGGATGGGTGAGGGAGCAGGGAGGGAAAGAAGAGAGCAACTTTGCCTCTCCTCCAGGGTGGCTTGCTGGCCCTGGCGTTGTGCCTGAAGTCCTGGGGTGCTGGAGACATGTCTGTCTCCTACTCTCTCAGGAGTCCTGTCTACTCAGCTGGCAAATATAATGTGCCCAACCCCAGCGCTCTCCCTGAGTGAGCTGTGCAACCCGAGCCTGACTAACAGGGAGTAAAGTGTGTTCTGGTAATGGAAGACAAAATCATAGAATCATCGAATCACTTGGGTTGGAAGAGACCTTCAAGATCATCGAGTCCAACCATAACCTACACTACCAAAAACACCACTAAACCATGTCCCTCAACACCATGTTGAGGTGTCCTTGATCAGCTCCTTCTCCTTTAGGCTTTATAGACTGTTCATAAAACTGCTCCCATCAGTATTTTACAGTGCTAGGTCACTGAATCTGTTGTTTATGCATCCCAAATGCCTTGGTGACAGGGTGCCTGAAAAATAAAATAATTATTATATAGCTGTTTCTTCTCTCTTATTAATGATTAAATGTAATTGCCAGTTAAACTTGCACCTTGCACCAAATCTCCAGGGACCCTTCTTGAATTTGCCAAGCGTGAGACATTCATTTTTCTGCAACATTTTTTGTCAATGACACTGTTATAGACAATGTGGGTAGCTACATCTGCCTAACACTTTCAGATCCTATTTCCTTATTAAAGTAAATATACAAGTAGTGACATGGCACTTGGGTTTGGAAATATTTGTAGGATTGTTTTTTAACTGAAAAAGGGTCAACTGCTATAAATTAACCCACCACCATGGAATTCACTGGAGCTACTTCAGACTCCAGCAACTGAACAATTAACATGTAGTAATCTTCTTGAAAATCAATGTATTTGTGGATAATACCAGGCAATAAGCATTGGGTTCAACACTCACATTGCTCCTAGTAAAAGGGATTACAGTGACAAAGATATTAACTGTGAATGGCTACTCTGTTGAGATGAACAACAAGTAGAGGTAAATCTATAAAGGCACGATCTCTCAAGCTAACCTCATCAATATAGTGAATATAAATTACTTTCCATTTGTCAGGATGAGCAGAGAACAATATAGTCTTCTGAAAAACACCATTGGTTAGGAAGAGAAAGAAGAAATGTCAACATTTGTGGGAACCAACATTTTCTCAGCTCACCTACAGAAAGAAAAAGATAAATCTACCTAGCATCAATGGGGATAGATCAGTTTATCTGTGGGATGCTTGAAAGCTGCAACTGGATGTATTCACATGCTCATGAGTTTGATATTAGACTAGTAAGAGAGACCTGCCTGTCCATGTATGTAGTCAAACCCCCAGATCATTTGAGGGTTTTGAGGATTAGAAAGGGATGAAGAGGAAAGAAAGCATTGCTAGCCTGCAATCCACACAGTAAAATCTGAGGGATGGATAGACCATGCCTTCTTCAATGAATACAAATTATGTATTTAGAAAGGCTGCATTTGTAATGGTATGCTTGAAATGAACTTAAAACATCTAAGCCATATTTAGAAGATGACTGAAAAGAAGGAAGAGATTTTGATATATCAACATTTCAGAAAAGAAGGCAGAAGCAGTCTTTTGTTAATACTGGAGATTAGCAATTTAAATAGTTCAATCTTTAATCCAGGAAATTAGCCAGTAAAAATGTGAATAGTTAACATTTGCAGGGCACTTAAAATATTTAAATGAGTAAAGGGCAGATTTTCAATGACATTTATATGCCTACTAGGTCCACTTTTTTCTCCAGATGACTAATTTTAATGCTTATGCTATTTGCTCCCAAAGGTTAAATGAGAGTTTATTTACTATGGCAGTGTTGAGAGGACTTCCGGGGGCTTTTCTCCACCTCAGTGCACTTCACTGCCACAGACAACTGATCTCTAGTTTCCTGATATGATCATCTTGTATGATCATCTGAAGCCTGTGTCAAGAGGAAAATAATGTGACTTTTGTTCACTCTAGACCACAAGTAGGCAAGAGCAGAGATGTTGAATGTGATTTTTGATCAGGCTGAGACCATCTTAATCTCAGTTATCTAAATATAATCTTCTCATCATAGTGATTTGATGGCAGGACAGTAGGTCGAGAAGGCCGAGTCTAGCCATTCCCAAAAATTCATATAAAGAAGAAATAGACTGAAAGAACTTGAATCAGCTGTAGAGGGTGAGAAGGACAAAATCACTGTGGGAGACGCATCTTAGTGAAATATTTCTCCATACAGATTGCATTTGTCTGTGGGAAAATATACTTTTAAGATTAGCAGCTGGCCTGTGGGTTAAACAGCACAAATTAAGGAAATTATTCTCATTGTACTCTGTTATGTTTCACTGTACCTTCCAATCAGACAATCTAGTTCTAGTCCTTGATGGTAAATGGGCACAGATGCTTGTATTTATTTTGTTTCTTTGTTTCAATGTGGTTTTTGTGCTGAAGGTAACCTGAAATAAAAATGTACTCTTTTTATGTGACTTAACCCAAAATCTTAACAATTCTTCTGTTTTTCAAAGCATAGTTGTTTGTAATTATGCCATCCTGGTATCTTGGTTTGTTAAAAATGGTTTCTTCTCCCTCACAAACAAGAAAATAAAGCAGAGGAGAAGTCTTGAAACAGATTTCAATCAAATCTGAAAAATTAAACTAAACTAAAAAAAAAAAAAGAAGAAAAAGGAAACATTAAGAATATTTCCATTGAAGTAAAATTATGCTTTATCTGTGACAATAACAACTGAAAAATTAAAAGAGAAATTTAGTTTGTATGATAATGTTCCTTTAGGCTTACTTTCCTCTGTCTGCACTCTATCTTTTAATGCTATGTGATTCTAGCTTTTACTGTATGGGGGTTTTTTTTCTTTCTTTTAATGGCTAACCAGTAAGAACGAAGAGTTGGAAATGGGCTTCATACACAACAAAAGCACTCTCTGTTGAAAAAAAACCTGTGATTTTTCTTTCCTTCCTTTGCTTTTTGAAAGCAAAACCTAAAAATGCACATCCCATGATCAGTCATTTCAGCTTTTGCATTATTTGGGTTCAGTATTGTCCATAAAACATTCACTGGTACATTAGTGGAGAGCGTTTCTTGCTGTTTTGATGTTGTCCTCTCTGTCCCTGTTCTGCTAAGCCAACGCAGCCAGCAAGTGCCTGGTTTGCTTACACGCTCCATCTTCACAGCTCTAATGTCCTTAAAAGCTCAGATGGGAGAGAGAGTCCAACCTCTGTCTGAGGTGCTAAGACTTCGTCTTGATCCTTTAAACTCTAAATATGGGGCTCTGGATAAAACCTGTAGGCTTCTAACAATATCTTTTTTTTTTTTTTTTTTTTTTTCCCCTCCAATTTTAGGCTTACTTTAACCTTATCCTGTCCCATGGACTTGAAGAATTTTCCTATGGATGTACAGACATGTACAATGCAGCTAGAGAGCTGTGAGTGTCCAATTGCTTTATCTGGCAAAGAACAAGATTTTACCATAACATTTGGTGGTTAGCTAGGATCTACACTGTTGTATTTGTGTGGTGAGACTCGATATCCCCCTTTCGTAAGGGAAAATCCAGGAGGAAAAGTGTTTTAACTCTCCATCACCATGCCGTGCGGGTCCCCTGTCTCTGTGCTGTTCCTGCTCCCTTCCCTTTCCCCCTCCCAGGGCAGATCACCCCACCCATCAGGGCTAAGTCACTTCCAAGGATAACCGCAGTGAGGTGAGGAGGAGAAATCAAATCTCAGGAAAGTAAAAACAATTGGTATGCAGCCAGGGATTAGCTATGTCTGGTCAAGACATGCTACGGTCTTTTAAAAAATGGAAGGAACATACCCAAGGAAGCAAAGGTCCTGTAGCTACAGTTATGTTGGTATGAAAAAATATGGCCAAGACATGGGCTTGGGTCCATAGCGCACATGCATCCGTACCATATAGCTGTCAGCACACACCATGGCGCTGTTTTGACCTGTACCAGGTAACAGCCAGGCAAAACCAGGAGCAGCTTGGATAATGGCATGTGCCGGTGATCATTTCCAATAGTCAGTAGGTACCACAACCACCTTGGGGTTTTTTTTGGGGGGGAGAATGGGTTTATGAGCTGCTGGCTACCATCTGCCTTTGTGGCCAGACAGTGGCCAAAGCTTGTTAAACGTACTCATAAACACGTAGCCATTGCATAAAAAAAGAGAATTCAGTGAGTCAAAGCCTCGCTTTCCCCTGCACTCCACTCAGCATTCAGCAATTACAAAAGCTGCCATTTTCTTTTTGGTAAGGGCCCAGCATTCTGCAGTTTAGAAATCCTGGTTTTGTTGGTGGCCACCAACTCCACCATCAAAAAATGATGAAAATAAAGGAAAATACAGGCTGATACACAGGTACAGAGAAATGTCATTTCAGTTGTAAACAATATATTTGATGGGCCAGCAGAATTATTTTTAATGGCAAACCAGGGCAGTATTTCCAGGACCTAATGGTGTTGTTGCTCTTAATAGACTAATAGTGCAGTAATAGTAACTAGTGACTAACAGCAATAGCGCTGTTGTTAATCAGACAGTTTCAAAATATAACTGAGATAACATGTATTGTGATAAAAGACATGCTTCTCAGACATAATAATATTTGCTTTTGATATTTTCTGGTCAGTTACCATCTAACAAACTCTGATTTCTTTATTGTAGTTGGCTACACTATGAATGATCTGATATTTGAGTGGCTAAGTGATGGACCTGTGCAAGTTGCAGAGGGTTTAACCCTGCCACAGTTTATTTTGAAAGAAGATAAAGAACTTGGTTATTGTACAAAACATTACAACACTGGTGAGCATTATTCTATTTCCTATTATTTGTTGTAATGGTATCTGTTGTCAATTTGCTAAAGGAAAAGATTTTGAAATTCATATTTGATTCAGCCACACTTATTTTTAAATCTGAAAAAATGAAATTTTCTCCCCTTTATTTTTGTTTTTTGAACGGTTTTGTTTCCAAATATGCTTTAATTTCATTAAAGATTTTCTAATATGCATATTCTAATATCTCTAAAATCATTAAAGAATTAAAAATATTAAAAAAAAACTGATTAAAAAATATAGTTGTTTTGATTTCCTTAAAATGAAAATGTTTTAACAAACTGTATCTTTTTTTGAATATTGATTCAGTACTTTTAAAGTACTGATTTTTCTGAACTTGATTTATTTCTGCAGTGTATCAAATTGCCAATGAGGAAAAATACCAAATTTTCGCCAGCTTTTCTATGTGGTCTAATTTATAAAATGCAGTATTTGAAAAGACAATGCCTTCATTGCTGATCTGAATAGTGTACAGACATGAAATGTTTGGAAATTAAATGTTGGCTTCATATTGTAATCTTTTTCCTGTATTTGCTATTTTGAAATTTCGAATGCTGTTTTCTCTATCTTTAGCTGTACAGAGCAGAAAGAACTCTGTTAAAATTTGGATTTAGCTGCTTGGAGTTTATTTAATAGGGACAGCATTTAGAGAATGGTTTGCTGGGTGTTTTCTGGGATTAGATATAATCCCTCTCATCTAAAATAGCTTTTTCATCATTTCAGTGTAAGAGCCAATCTGGTTGCATCAAATACATTTGTTTCACTCTGTGAAATAACACAATGTGAGAAGTTCTGCCTCTGCCAAAAATGTCACATTTATTTATTTCTTATGAAAATAAAATTGTTGGGTTTGATTTTTATGAATACAGCTTCTCATTTTGGGCCCCAAAGTTCCAAGGAAAGAAAACTTTGTGATTCCACAGTCCAAGCCTTGTAGAGGAGGGGGACTGCTGTGATTTCACGTCTTTTCTCACACTTAGAGGGGATAATCGAGAGTAAATTCCAATAGACAGAGCTTACCCATTTGTAATCTGGCTGACACAAAGTTTAGCCATTTCCCAGCACATAAGTCAAATTCAGAATAACTGAGTTCATCAACTTTTTTATTTTCTGTCAGATAACCATTTTGCAGGGTCAAATCCTGAGAGCAAGAAAGGGGGGAGCACATGAGAAATAGCTTCCCTGTATACCCATTGAAATTCCCCACAAAAAAGCCAGTAAGTAGCTCCCAATACATTAGTTAAACAAAATGGATTTCTAATTACTAAAAGTTAGAAGTGTGTGACCTGGCCAGGGGAACTGAAAAGCAGTATTCAAGCAAAAGGAAACTTTGCCTATAGGCATCCACATCGCTGTCTTCTCAGTAGCATGCTCCTTCAGGTTCTCTGTGAAATGAAAATGTGAATAAAAGCTGTATTATTCAGCCTTCTCCTCCCACATGCACTGCAAGGTGCTCTCTGTCCAGGTTGCACCATGGGAATCTGGAGAGCACGTGACAGGCTGGGTGACTCTAATGCCATCACTGGCACACGTGGCTACTCCACACTTTTCCAGCCTGCTTCCGTATGGGCAGACTGGTAAGGATCAGTCGCTGTCAAGGTCTCAGAGTCTGTCTTCAGGGTTAGAGGTCAGGCCACTCATACATGAGCTTCTGCCCTGCCAAAATATATTATTCATTTCTTCTCCCCTCCTCTCTTTGCTGAACAGCCTCTGCATTGTCCTTTGCTTCAACTCTCGCACCCTGCCATTCAGCTTTCTAGACCAGTAAGAAAATACGAATGCATCGCAAAGAGCAGCAAAAAATCTAATTTTACCTGAAAGGATGGACAAGGAACAAATGCTTCTTCATGCATGTGACCAACCAACACAAAAGGGGCCCTTTGAAACCATTAGCATGACATCTCAGGAAGGACAGACATTGTTGTACTTGCATTAGTCTCCCTCAAGTGAGAGCCTTTACAGTATCTAAACCGCTGACAGGATACGCAGTAATTTGGAGAGCAGCACAGAGCGACTGGATTAGTAGCTGATGGACTGTTGGAGCTCAGGGCTCTGCATTCCCCACTGCAGCACTAGCTCCACTGTCAGACAATCCTAAACTTCTGCCCTCCTCTACCCCACTGGAGCAGCTATTTGTTGTTTGAAGAATCACTCACGTCCCACTACAGATAATTGTCAGTTTCCTGGAGTTAGATTTTTGGTAAAATTCAAAGCAGGCTTTGAGTTGATTCTGCTGCAGAAAGTAATCTGCAGGTACAGGCAAGTGACATGACCAGAATGAGAAGGGGTGTGTTCTACCATCGGACTGCAAAATTAATTGTTTACAATTTTTCTGCTTAAGCACATTTGCTTGATCTCTTGTCATTAAAGGGCACAATGCAGTCCCCTTTTAAAACTAAACATTATATTTGGCTAAAGTAAAACCTTATTAAATTTTGAGAAAATGAATATTACACTATATTTTCCAGAAGTGAAACAACTGTGTTAATATATTTATTTTCTCAATCAGTGTGAAGAACTGGGCACAGTCTTCTTCAGGGGTCCTATGCGCCCCTCAAGACAGCGTGCAACAAATGACTGACTCTGTGTATCAGGAACTGCGTATAGTGTTAGGTTAGAAAACATGCCACGCATCTAACTTATGCTTAGAAAACAAGATAAAAATGTGCAAAAAACATTTATGAAAGTAATTTCATGTTCTAGGAAAGTTTACATGCATTGAAGTCAAGTTTCATTTGGAGCGTCAGATGGGATACTATTTAATCCAGATGTACATTCCTAGCCTGCTGATTGTCATTTTGTCCTGGGTTTCTTTCTGGATCAACATGGACGCTGCTCCAGCTAGAGTTGCGCTGGGTATCACCACAGTTTTGACAATGACCACGCAAAGTTCAGGATCGAGAGCTTCCCTCCCAAAAGTAAGGAAATCATTTTGTACCACCTATTTGTTATTAAAAAAGAAGTATTTGTTCTAATTTTGAAGCTTCTGAAAGATCTGTGTAAATATGCATCTGGTAAGAAAACAGGAGAAAGTGGTAGAAGTGTGGTATGAAAGAGTTGCAATACCCTTGCATTTGCATTAAGGCAGGTTTCTGCTGTTTTGTGGGATTGCTGGAGGGCCAAAGGTATGGATTTTTAATTTTTACTAGTTTTGACGCTTAGTTTTCAGCATTTCAAAGTCAGTTTTTTCTGAAGTATTTATGTACCTCACTTTCATGAAAACTGGACATTCTATCTTGACTAGGGTATCTGACTACGATACTATGACTAGTATCATAAACTCTGGTCTTTTCTGGACTGTTAGACTCTCAAATATGTTGATTTTTCTAGATATGGCATTTAGTCCAATGGATGTATAAATAGACATAAATATATGTATATATAAAATAGATAAATATATATATAGAACATGAATACACCTAGAAGATTTCTCTGTAGAATCTTTTCAGTGAGGAACTGCTGGTGTCTTTGGTTCATGGCAGAATTTGTCCGTGTTCTCATTTGAGTGTCGTCTGCAGACTTCCATCCTGTCTAGGCTCAAAAATATCCTCTCACTGGAATTTTGTGGTCTTTTTAATCCAGGCCAGATGCTGCAGATGCGTTTACAGATTACAGACTGGAATCTTTGTTTTGTCAGGCTGACAGCTCTTTTCAGCACGGGCACAGCCTGAATGTTTCTGCTGATAGCATTCCCAGCAGAATTTCATGTGCATGCTTAGACTTTGTACAATTTTCTGGAAGAGAGCTCAGAGGTAGATCAGTTTACAATAGTCTGAGGAGTCACGAGATATTCTTCCTGAAGAAGGAAGCGGCAGTCCAGTGTCACAGGGACCGGGATCATAAAACCGCTCTCGCAGCAACGAAAGCATGAGTTCTGACTGTGCAGATCACGACCTGTTCCAAAAGGCATGTTGTATTTTGTTCTACATTACCCTCAGTATCGTAGTCTCATTCCAAATACTGTAATTTGCTCAAATGGAGCATACATAGTGCAACTTCACAACTTCAAAAACTGCACAGATTGTGTTACTCTTCTGTTGGTGATGAGAAAGTATCACTTAAAAATCTGGTGACTACAACAGTTGGTTCAGCTTCACTTGTTCACTTGAAGATATGTATAATTTTCCATGCAAACTGACAGCCTTTCATATATTAATTCAGAATTTCAAATGGATAATTCCTTAAACATTTGTTCAGTCAATATTACTAAGTGAACGCTCTGAAAAGAAAGTCAACAAAGAGATAATCTTGGCAAGGAGCATACAGGCTCTGTAGATAGCAAGTTTGGAGTCACCAAAGACTGTGTCTAGATGGTACAACATAATTCCCTGCTGATATATTCCAAGTTTCTTCCAAATTGACTGGCTTGAGAATTAGAGATGGAACAATCACTGTAGTGGAGATTTCCACCCACATTTCCAACTGGGCAAACATACCCTGCCAAGAAGCTCTACAGTGTTAGCATGCCCAAAATGCTAACGCTTTAGAAAGACTTTTCGTCGTACACTTTTGATGCAGCTGAAAAGTTTCTTCTTTTTGTACTCTGCCTTGTTTGAGTAGAAGAGTATTTGCTGGGTAATTTTCTGGGCTTCTTCCAAGTGGAAGAAATGGGAAGATCCAGAATATGTTTACTGTGGTTATTTGATTATCGGAGGGGTTATTCTCCAGC
The DNA here is from genome assembly GCA_013398295.1 of Chionis minor. NCBI lineage: Eukaryota > Metazoa > Chordata > Aves > Charadriiformes > Chionidae > Chionis > Chionis minor. The sequence continues at coordinate 668,561 of VZSF01010126.1, read as the reverse complement.
CTCAGGATTAAACAGATTTATCTCAGCAGCTGTCAGAGGACAGTGATGCTCTGGCCCTACTCCATCCTCTCCTAGTGTTTTCTGCTGCTTTCCTTTGCCAGAAGATAGGCACTAAGGAAAAGTACCTCACCAGAGAGCCCAGCACACTTATTTCAGTCAGGCTACACACCGTTGTTGCAATTCCACTGTGTAATTCAGCTGAGTTGTACTTTACAGCTTTGCTTTCTATGTAAGTGAGTTAACCCCCATGGGGGCTTTTGAAGGTGTACCAATTGACTTGAAAATGCGCTTGTAAGTAAATGCTAGTATACCTGGCAGCTGACTCCCACCTCAGATGATTCAAATACTCAAAGAAACATGGGATTGACCAAAACCAAAGTGCTTCAAAACAGGCCTTGTGTGCCTGTGTAGCCGAATAGCCATGTATAGCCATACAGGTCTCGTATCATCAGTATCTGATTCCTCACACAAAGAAGGAAGCTTTTCTTGCTCTTACTGTTGTAGGTACCTAGTTATTTTAAAACCTCATCTGTAACTTAATACCAAAACCTGCCCAGATGAAATGTGTTTAGAAACAAAAAAATGAAAATAACCGAACCAGTCAGCGTTAAATCTGGAGTCCCAAAATGGCTCTTTAAAAAATAATGTTTTTCTAGGTCCTGTCTACATATTACCAAGACACAGGAAGTTAAGCTGTCAATAAAACATCCATTTGAAAATTGCTCCAAGCATGAATATCTAAGAGAATAAGACATGACAGGAGGGTTATTTTTGCAAGACTACTGAAAAAACAGACACCACTGTGCTTTGTGAAAGCAGCCTAGGTTTGAATACAAGTTATATTTTTTCTCCCATCCTTCTGCATCCTATTCTTATTGATACACATTTATACAACTTAACTTTACCTTTGTTTTACCCACTGTTTCATGCTAAGACTTTCTTATCATTCTTCTCTATTTTAGTAGAGCTTTTAACACAAAGCATCAAAACTCACCGACTTTGAAAGGAATAATTTCTTTACCTAAAAAAGGCAAAAAAGTATTGTGATGAGAAGATTCCTGGTTAGTTTATTTTGTTAGTTTCCAAGTTACTATCTAAATGATGAAACTTGTACTGTTTAGAAGTAATTGACTACATATTGTTCTCAGCCTTGGTATGAGATTATCTGACAGAGTTCTGTTGGCTTAAAACTGCTGTTTTCCGTATTAATAACTAATATTAATTTTGGTACACAGATTTCGTAATGATAGGTCATAGCAATGTAGACAGCAGGTATTCAGTTATTGAAAAATGGAGTGGAGAAGGAAAGGAAAGGAAAGGAAAGGAAAGGAAAGGAAAGGAAAGGAAAGGAAAGGAACTCTACTGTTATGTTGCACATAACATAGGAAGCCTCTTCCAAGTGAAACATAATTATATCGCTTTGGTAAATTTTGTAGTATTTCTGCGGAATTATTATCTTGAGAGTATTTGGAAATTCTGGCTAGGAATATAGGGTCAAATTCCAATATCAGTAACATAGCAATAAACAAATCAATATGCATTTTTTCCCATATTCTTTGACAAAGTTGATTTCTTTGTCACAAAAGGTAAGAATACACCATGAGAGAGTTTACGTCCCAACCAAGTTCTAGGAAGGGAGACCTGCACTGCCTGTTTCAAAAAGCAGAAAGATACTCTTCCTCTACAGTTTTAGCATAAGCTGAGCAATACCACATCCTGCTTCCTTCATGGACATGAAATAATGGTTTTCTGTATAGGGAGTATTTGCAGACAAATATTCACCATGGTGTCAACCTCTTTTATAGTGCTGAAATTATTTTGTGTTTGTTACAGAAGACTAGTGAGGGGTCCTGTAACCAGAGTGACCCTTATTGGCTGTGTTAGGGGGTGGTAAGGAACTAATCCAGAAAGCTGGGGCTGAATACTGTCCCTCTAGTTTGGATAATCCATTGCTGGGATACCCAGGAATGGTCATCCAAAATAGCAGGTTTCCTATGATCTGTTCCCCTTTCCACTCATTCATGTGTATAAGTCTTCCCCACATCTGACACTCGGTGTCCGGCTTCCTCTGGCTGTGTCATTGTTTTCCACCTAGAAACTCTGGCTAGATAAATGTGCCCACATCCAGCTACACCAGTAGTTCTTGCTGACTGGCCAGATGAGCACAAATCCCGGTTGCCATCTGGGTGATCAGGGTGGCCATATATCCACCATGAAACCATCAGGAAATCTTGAGCTTTCTGTGTGAGTCCTGTACATAAGCCCGAGAGCTCCCTTGCACCTAGGGTTTGCTGGACTCCACCTATGTAGAGAAAGCCTACGGCACACAAATCAAGAATCGAATGTAACCTACCATACATCCATGCAACACTCATCACATGCTTAGATCCAATGCCTTCTGGAATATCAGACCCACGGCATACAACCAGCAGTGTGTATCCCTCAGACTAAGGACTAAGGGACATCTGGGCATCATGAGGGATGCAGACACATAGACTATGCCTTTACATATTTTATGGTCTCAGCTGTGTATAAGCTGGGGGAGGAAAGGGAAGGATAGCAAGGTACAATAGTGCAGAATTGTTGGGAAATGTTAGAAAAGAGTTGTTTTCTTCAGAGCATTGAATGACTATTCTCTTGCTATTCTATTTAATTTTAAACAGCTTCCTTTTTGTTGAATCAACAGAATCAAAAGTTTTAAAGCATTTTCAAAAGAGGCATTTGAAAGAATAATGAGTTCTCTGCTGCGCTAGTAATTGGGTATTTTTCAGATGGCTTTCTGCTTAAAACACTTATATAAACCAAACCTTAGCAACAACAGTCCAAGAGAATGAATTACTTTTAATGCCATAAAGCAAAACATTTGAGAATACTTTAAGTCAATCAGTGATAGCCACTGTATTTTACACAGTTGCATAGCATTCATATTGTGTTACTTTAATGCTCAGTGCTTAATGAGCGCTCAGTTTCTTCCCCAGGGAGCAATCTGTGCAGAAAAAAAGCCTCATTCAAAGCTCACTGAAACCTCTGGGAGTCCTTCCATTCACTTCATTCTGCTTTGGATCACTAAATGCATTACCCAATGCAATAAAAGCATCATATTCTAATAGGTGCAGAGACTTGTAAAAGCAAAGTCAATGAAGTCTATCCCCTTTGGCAGGAAATGGCTGCTTTTATGTGTTGTCCACTATCCCCAGCATTTTTGGAGACTTTTCAAGATTCTAAGGCTTCTAGCAGACCCGTCTGAGAAAGTAACGTCTCCTTTCTTGAATGCCATAAGTTATCAATAAAAAAGCTCGAAGTATACAGCATGTTTTTTATTTTGAATTAAGGTTAAAATAATGTCATAGTGACAGTTAAATAAACGAATGACATGAGGAGAAATAACAATAAAGAAAAATGAATAGATGTTGTTATCAGAGATGATATTATTCTGGGTTCATATGTTTTCATAGGAAGTAGAGCACCTAAGGTGACAACTTACTCTTTAATGTAACAAACCACAGAGATAATACATTTGGGTGCGGCATTATAGTAAAAAAATATATATAAAGTAACTCAGAATGAAAACAGGTTTTTTGACAAATTAATTTTACTCTAGTCTCAGAGTCTGAAGAGGAAATATAAGAGTAATTCAGTGATCATGAGATATATTAATTGGCACTTGTCTTATGTGGGTGTCTGAGCACTTCCCATGCTGCTTAAATAACTAAGCCAATCCTATTTTTGTTAGATGTTTACAAATTCCTGTTGGAGACCTGATAATCCTAAAACATTACCTTGATATTTAGTATGCCTGCCCTATGTCTCATATTTATGTATTCTAACAGTGGAACTACAAAAAAATTTTTAGTTCTAGAAAATTTGTTCAGGGCCCTTGAGTGGATTTAAAAAGAAACATCCTAGTGTTTGCCAGTTTTCTTGAGCATAATAAAAGTGGGCATGCTGTCCAAATTCTTGGGAAGCCAGGATGGGCTGTCACGTAACCACAAGGATCTGCTCTTCAGTCATGTGTCCACACGGAAACATTTTAGCACTCACTTGTTTTGTTTATTTCCAATGTTCTTATATAACTTTTTTTCCCTCCCTGTTATAGTTATAATGTATATTCCTGTTTTCATTTATGTTAAGAGGATCATGAAACCTGCTTTAGCTTTTTTTTTTTTCAAGCTTGGCAAAGCTTGGTACAACTAAATCTTATATTCAGACAATGTTTTCAATATCTATTGTTATATTCCATACAGTATTTGAATCTGGATACAGAGATCTGTTCTACACTATATAACAAAGGAAATCACATAGATTGAACCTATTTTTCACCAAAAAACATTCCAAAATACAAGGGTCATAGGTATGTGAGCATGTGTTTGCTTGCGGTAACTTACTGAAGTAATTACTTGAGTACAAACTGATTGTGACTAAGTATAGAATTTGGTGTGTAAAATAAGCGTTCCTATAAAATAGTATAAAATAAATTCAAGTTGTTTATAAACTCCTGCTCATAACTTATAATTCATAAAAGGTGTTTTCTCATTCTGCTCTATATACTTTTCGTATACCATTTCTTTATTCTTCTTCCCCCTTATATTTTCTTTTGAATGGCTGTACTTGAGCATCAGAGAGTATTTAAACTGCAGTGGAAGAGGTGGAACATGTATCAGATGATACGTGATGTACCAGACATAACTTTCTAGCCCCTTCAAGTATCAATAGCACTGTGGCCACGTTAATACCCACTTGAAGATAGATGCTTGACCCTGGTGAAAAGAGTCTGTGGTGCCCAGAAACTTCCGTGCTGCTTCCAGCTACATCAGCTCCTCTTGTAAAAAAACATTTTCCCTTCCTGCAAATCTTGCTCCTTTGAGATCTAGGTAGATACTTACACAGCTAACCTATGCAGCTACAACTTCACTGGGAGCACTATCTCAATTAAAGCGATGTTGGATGAGCCTTGGCACAGTTATATATGCTATGATCATGCATCCATTATAGGAAGAAGTTTTTTCTTCCATTCCACAACCATTTCCAGCTCTGTAAAACCAAAGATTTGTGTCTGCTGCTCAGATAAGAACACAAAAACCAGAAGGATCCATGCTTCTTGTGAGAAGAGCAGGATGAAGAAGGATGTAGACAGTAAACAGAGCATCTAAATCCGTTGCTAGAAATCATCACATTATTCTTTTTAGCTTGGCTGTAGAAATGAGGTGTCCTTGTCTACCTTTGGGTCTTAAAGTGGTTACGTAGTGAAATACTTGCTGCCCTTCATTCTGTGCAAAGCTAACTGACAAGGTAGTGACTGGATAAAGACTAATACATTTGGTTCTATAGCAAGTTTTACTCTATGAAAGTAAAACAACCACTGACTAAATCAGTCGCTTTTTCCACTCTACTAATCTAAACTTTAAAGTTTGATTTTCTGTATAGTGAAGACAGTGGTATTTACTGTACTACAAAAACAGTAGTTGCTGCCATGCGTGACAGCTAAAAATATGCAATAAGATGTGCCTGAATACCTCTGGGATGCAGTTTGAGTACTCCTGGCACTTCCTCAGCAGGTTTTATAGTGCAGTCCTCTGGGAGGGCTGGCATTTAGCAGAGCCTATTTCGAGCATCAGAGAAGAGTTGAAGTTACTGTGCACACCAGTCTGCTGGTTGTTTCATAACCTTGGCATGGTACTGGAGCTCTCTGGCTTCACTGTTGCACCCTCCAGGACCTTCTGGCGGCTTTTAGTGGCTCTCTGAGGAACACTCTGTGCCACTTTTTCACACACATAAGCACTGCAAACCCACTCGGAAACAACAACGTAGGCTGTTGTGGCTCATTCATTTCAAATAATTGTAAGCCTTGACTCTATTAGATCATCTAGGAGTATTACTTATGAATATCTTCCGTTAATATTTCATTTGAAATAATGTTGATGGGGCCCCCTGGAGCCTAGGAAAATCACTTTCATTTGCAGTGTTCCTTAAGGATACTGCCTCCCAGTCTGAACATCAGTGCATATGCACATGGCAGTTAAGGCGGTTGAGTTACTGACATCTTACCCCCCCAAAGTCATCTTTCAGTTATAATGCAGCCGTATGAACTCCATTGCTTGAATGACAGCTCTTTTTTTCCTTTGGGAAATGTTTCTCTGGGGAAAAAAGAATGTTGATACGGATGCCTAGATGCATCAGCCCCTTCCTCTCCTCTCCCTTGCCCTCCAACCCCCCCCTCCCCCAAGAAAATGGAGAAAGGCAGTTTACTTTTCTTCATGGATACATCAAACTTCTGCAAGAGAAGGAAATAATGACTCAGTATCTTCTTTTTAAGTATAATATCAACAATAGGACATGACTATGACTTTAATTTGCCAGTAGTGGGGCACACTGTTCTTTGTTGCAGTAACATCAGCCTTGGAAATGGATCAATTCTAAACTAGGTATTGGTGAGAAAAAAAAAAAAAGTGTTTAAGGCATGGAAATGTAGTCATGAACTCTAGAATGTGACATTATTCACAAATCCTTACTAGTAAAGTTTAAAACCTTGATGAACTAGTCTCTTTTCCTCCTTATTTCCTCTTTCTAGAAGCTTGGAATTAATTGAGATATCTTCCTCAAAGAGAAGGGAGCATGAGAGCAAAGAGCTTTGATCCTCAGTAGCATGTATCTGGTATTAGGCTTCCCTGCCTGTAAGAAATAGACACAGCGTGTTCTCTCTCCTTATTTTATCAAAGATTGAGGCTCTGGAGAATTGAGCTGAAACCCTTAGTATGTGTGGAGTGAAACCTAAGTGACTAAATCACATCAAGAAATATACATCACAAAAAAGGGAGAACACATAACAAATGTTCCTCTGTACGTGTATTCATAGAAAAGATAGTACAGGTTATGTGAGAAATAATCATCAGTAATGACACTATTATAATGAGAACATATCAATATCTGCCACATATGGGAGAAACTGCTTCTATTAGAAGATGGCCTACTAAGAAACTAAAAATTAGTTTAAATATTTCATTGATATAAATGATTGCATTTTTTGTCTGTTTTCTGAAGAAGGGTATTTTCCTTTGTGTGCATAATGTCAACTGTCTACTAACATGAGATGAACAATGCTAATTCATAGGGCATGATCAACTTAAAAACACCTCTTAATTTTCCAGGGAACCGTGGAGATGGTCACAGACAGCAATGAGAGTACCAGTTTCCTGAGCTGTACCACTATATGCTTGAGTGTGCTCTGCTCATAAAATACTGACTTAAAAAACAGTTTAAACTTGCATGGAATTGACAAAGAAAAAATGAAAAGTTAAGAAAGTGAAGCAGCCCACATGTCAGGATTATAATAAAAACTCTTAGAGATAGACAGTGTGTTGCATTTCTTTTTCTTATTCAAACAATCAAACTACTAGCTTGCTTTTTTAAGGAAGCCGTAGTTGTCTGACAGGATCTATTTTATGAGCTTGTTGGATGCATTTTGCTGTTTCCTGAACCCTCTAGCAGAAACAGAATCTGCTCAGAATGAAAACAAAATCCTGTCATTGGGAATGACTTGAATTAAAACGTTCACATGCTCAGGCTTTACCGCTTCTGTTACTTCTTACCACGGCTCCCCAAAGTCAAGAATGACAGGGTTATGCCATGAAGATAACAGTGCAGAACAACTCAGTTGGGCATATATCCATCCCTGGATATGAAAACAAAAATAAACCTGCTTTTATGTATCTCCAAAGGGATAAAATACTACTCTAGGAAGCAATGTAGTCTTTTTTTAGGTCTTGTTTTCTCTATTTGTCCCATCTAGTGAGTTGGAATGACATAATTATAATTGATTCATTATTCTCTCTGAAGTTGGTTCAATTGTTATTCTTTAGTAGTGGTGTAGACTTTTTCTTAACTAGGTAACGTTGTCTATTTGGTAAATAAGAAATAAGAACTTATATTTTTTTAAAAAGTCTTCCGATGCTTTGTTAGAATGGGGCTGAGCACTGCATTGCTCATACTAGAAGTGCTATGTGCCAACCACAGCACAGCATATAGAGGTGACATCTTCTTCTACATTGACTGCTAGAGGACACAGGTGTTTTGCAACAAGTCAAAAAAGTGTGTACTACACATGCTTCCAGGCAAGATTTGTAGCTTAGCGAATGATTTCATGGTGAATTGTTTAAAGGTAAAATTCTCTTGGTGAGTGCAGCTATAAGACTTGATTAGCTTCTTACATTAATGAGGTTTCAGTAAAAGCTTTTCCCAAATTGAAAGGCATATCTAATTAAAAGACTGTGAATTGCCTGAATATGGGAACTACACTTCATGACAAGTTTATCTGGCCAGTTTCATTCATGATTTCTGTGATTACGATGAATTCTTCCAGATCTACTTCCCTCTTACTTAAGGAAAGGCAGCCTCAATAGCAGCTGTTGACCACAACAAAGTTCAAAAGTATCTTGCCTGGCTCCTCTTTCTTGCCAGTGCTAGCCATTGTCCTCATTATGATTTTTTTTGGTTAATTCATATTTTTTTGAAATGTTCTTCTGAAAGACAAGTGAAAATCACCCTGAAGAGAAAATGAAAATGAATTTTCAGCTATCATTTTTTTTCAGTTAAACCCAAATTCCACTATTTTCAGGTAAAATGAAATACATAGATCTTCCTGACTCCTTTTTGCCTGTGTAGAACACATTGTATTAGATACGTGCTCCAGCAGTGACATACATTTTAGATGGGGTCAGCCATTTTCTCTGAGGAACTGCTTTCTGTAAAAAAAAGTCCCTTTGTTGAAACTATGCAAAGGGTACTTTAGAATAATGTTCTCATTTATTGGAAAAATTTCCCAGACCATTGCTGTTGACTTCCAACCACCAACATCTGATTTCTCCAAGACACCTTTTTTATTTTTGAAACTGTCTGGTTACTTGGAAATCAAAAGTTAATCAGTCTAAATATATCTGAAAAGTTTGACATAAAAATGGAAATGATGGAAATGGTTCAAATGACATAATGCTTAAAAATCTAATTTGTGATTTGTGATTTTTTTTTTTTACATTTTCTTTTTTATTTTAATTTAGAAGACATTTCTGAAATGTCAAAAATCCCCAGGGAAGGGAAAAACCACATCCCACTCAGATCTAGCATTTACTGAGATACTGGTAAGCACTTTCCAGCTTTAAATAATGTTAAGAGTTCAGAGAAAAATTGCTCCAATTAAAACCTTACTACAGCCACATGATCAAGTTTGGGCACTGAAACACTCTGAGAAGAGAATACAATTGAACTGCCTCATAGTGAGTTCCAGCCATGCTCGTAGCCAGCATATGAAGCTTCCAGTCATCAGAGCATAGTCAAATCAGTGGTTTCTATTCTGTCACTGTGGCTCAGTGACTTCTAGAAATCATAGATCATCTTTTTTTTCCAAGTCCAGAAGGGACAATGTGGTCTTCCAGGATAACACGGTTTTTTGCATCCGATTGCTGCTATGGTTGTGTACTATAAATACTCTGTATTTGGCTTAAGCATGGCTTAAAAATGTGCAGTTTTGTTTTGAAAATGAAGTGTAGAAGTTTATTTTGATAACTACCCATGTACACTCTTAAAGGGAAATTTTTATAGAGACTGGGGATTCTCTGGCTTTACCCTCCAGCCGGTGACCCTTGCTATGCATCTTATCTGGTCTACAAATGCTTTCCAGACTCAGTGTCTTTTCTCAGTCAAGAAATTCTGTGATGAAATCGAGCAACCTCTTGCTCTTTTTTTTGGTAAATTAAACAGATTGAGCTTCTTTTGTCTCTCACTCATACAATGTCTTCTTCAGCCTTCAATCTTGTATCTTCCTCATATGTTTTTAAATATAGCAGCCACAACTATGTTACTGTAGGAACTATTAATACAGCTTGCTTCCTCCTCCTCCTCCTCTGTTCTGTTTATAGACTCAGTAGTTATATTCACCTTTTCCTCACAGCATTGCACAGCTGATGCTGACCATCAGTCTCTTTCAGTACCACCTGCAATGTGCGGTACAGCCACCCTGCCTACAGGTGTGGCTTTCTCCTTGACTCCAGCAGCGTGACCTGGCACTGGGCTCTTTTCACAAGCATTTGGTTTCAAAGAGCCCAGTAGTCCTAATTATACTTTATTATATACCTTATTATGTCATTGTTTATGGTCTTACCATTCTTTGTTCCTTCTGATATTTTTCTTCATTTTTCCAGGACTTTTTGTTTCTATTGATTGGTGCACATTTTCTTCCAGTTCTACCTGGCTTTTAAGTATTTCCTTTTTAGCTTTTTTTCAATAGTAATGGCTATTTCTTCTTCTCCTGTACTGTTGTAAAGGGTATTTCAAAACCGAATTTATCCTGTTTGATGGTTGTGGAATTGCAGGTATTAAAATCTCTAACTCTTGCACAGTTATAACATACTTAGTGCTAGTAAATAGGAAAGATTTGTGACAATCTGTGCTTATGCCACGTTAAGTTAGGACAAAGTCACTGCTTTCTGAAAACCCAGCTGATCGTAAATGGTTAATTCTCAGTGGGAGGAAACATAGAGAAATCTATAGCTGAAGACACATCAGAATGTAAATAGGACACAAAGGAGGACTCTGAAATTTTCTACAACTTTTCTTGCCATTCATGGAATAAGGAGGTATACTGAGAACTAAATTGAAATAAAAAGGGGAAAATTACATTAAATTGAATAGTAACTTGCAAGGGGTATCAGTCAGTGTTGTGAAAAATGGCAGTTTAGGTCCATTTAGCCAGTTAAATAGCAATAGAGACTAGGACACCTGGGAGAGAGCCTTCCAGGTTCCCAACCAGACAAGCAGTTGACAGTTTGGGTGCACGGGTGAGACGTGAGAATTGGAAAGAAGTCAAGTCTGTGCAGCATCAAATAGTAACAATGTAGGTTAAGATGAAGCACATAAAAGAGAAGTTTATCAGTTTCATTAATTGTGAGACAACAGATTTCCAGTGACAACATTAGCCTGAGAGGAGAAAAAGCTCTTCGTAAGCAAAGCTGGATAGGTTAGTATCAAATAAAGTGAATAAATGCAACTTTAAAAATAGTAAAAATTAAGAATTATAGACTTGCTTTTGGATTTGAGGAACTGTAATAATGTAAAAAGTTAGTTTTCCATGCATGCAAGTTAAAAAATGCATGGGAAGAAGAAAAAAATTGCTTAACATATGGGGGCAGAGGGAAGAGAGAGGAGGAAATAAATAGCAAGACCCTTAATAGCTGTCGCTTAAAATCAACTAGCGATGCACATGCATTGAAAATATTCATACTTAGCTGTGTGTGAAGAATATGAATAGAGTGATATTTTTTAGCTGTGGATTGTAATAACAGATTGAGAAAAGAGTAAAATGGCCCATAATAGAAACATATTGCATCCCATTTGCATTTGCTTTTCTAAAGCTTTCCGGAGAAAGCTGGAGAAATTCTTTCCACTAGACTAACGATTGCTACTTTCTTATATGCATCTGGGTTTACAACCATTTTTAAATCAGAGAGTAGATATTGGACTTGCAAACCTGCAGCGAGATCCAACTGTCAAAACTGCAGTGGATGGAAGTTGTGTTAGACTGCCTTTCTAGTCAACGGAGAGCAGGAGACACCTCTGCTGCCAAATTCTTCTGACGCTCAGGCGGGTGCACAAGTTAGGTCAGATGAACTGCTTGTTTCAAGTGCTGACAAGGGAAGCCAAGGTGACCAGTCTGAAAGTCAGATGTCTGAAGTGGTGTGAGGTAAATCCAATCCCAAACACACAATGTGAAAAATAGTAAAATAATACAGAAATAATACAGAAATTTTCAAAACATTAAGCTTTTCTTTTTTTTCCCAGGCAAGTGGCTATATAAGAATTTTCTTACCTAAATGTATTATTTGTGTGTGATTAAGGTCAAACCTTTTGTATTAGGTAAAGGGAAGAATTTTTTCCTTCTCCTTCTTTTTCGCATGCAGTGCAACACCGATTAGATCAAATGAATTGTGAATGAGGTTGTATCCAAACCCTTGTTTCATGACAGTCTGTTACACATCTGTTAGTACAGAAGACAAATAGGTTACAGGAGGTAATTCTTAAGGCCCTGTATAGAGCCAGTGAGGCTACCCACAGGGCATAATTCGGTCTCCAGTACCAGTTTTACAGGCAAAGAACTGCATGATCACAAGGACTCAGTTTGACTTTTGGAGCTGTAAATTAGAAAAGAAAATTGAATACATACAAGGTAGAAATAATTGAAACAGTAGATATGTTACTTCATAGTGGATTAGAAAATCAATTCTCAGCATAAACCAGCACATGGCTTTGTGCGTTCTAGGAGGAAATCAGAGAAAAGGGCTTATATTAGTTAGTTGTTTCTTCAATGCAAGCATTTCTAGATAAAAATGATTTAAGCATTTCAAGAATGGATTGTCATCAACTAATCTTATCAAATCCTCCTGCGTATAAAATGGTCACATTGCATACTGACTGGAGGCAACATTGGTTTTCTTACATCATTTTGAGCGACATATCAGTGGCATTTTTCCACTTATGCATAGGTTTGCCAACCACAGAGCATTTGTATAATGCTCCTTGTTCTACGAGAGCTCTGGGTTGCATTTTTTCCCATAGGGGATTTTCAGAGCTTTGTGGATGTCATTGTGGTTCTGTGTGTCTGAAGGAGGGAGCGGCAAAGGCAAGGCTTATGCCAGTCTCTGGCTCGGGAAGTATCTCTCCCTCTGTGCAGAAGACCAATGCTAGAGTCTAGCATACAATACAAGAGTTTCTTGCTCACTGGGGTCATATTTTATTTGCTCTTTTTTTGTGTAAAGGTATTTCGAATTCAGTGCATGAATAAGGTTGCAAGTGTGTCTCCGAATTTAATATATTTAATTGAATCTTTTGCTTTAGTGGGCCCAACAGGCTACAAGGGGAGATTCCAAATCCTTGCAGAAAATAAAAAGCTGAGCTTTCCTGGATAAATTCCACAGTATTATCTGATCCGTGGATCTCTCACATGAATAGAACAAACACGCACCATACAATTGAGATCTACTTTTCAGAGAGGAGGCTAAATCTTGAGTTCCTTTAAGCTGAAACAAATCTTCTGGTTAATTTACAAACTGGAGACCTAGTTTGAGTAAATTTGGTTTTTAATGGAAGAATTGTATTATTTTTTTTAATTACATCAACATTCTGTAGATAAGTTCTTTTAATGGAAAATTTAGGGATTTTTTCTTCAGGTGATTCAAAACAAAAACATACAAGAAAAGCTTGAAGTGTTTCCATTTGGATACACTAGTGTAATTGCTGCAAGACACATATGCTGTTGTGTGTGGTCTTGCTAGTTCCAGAGCTCCATCAGAGGGAAGCTGCTGTTAACATTTCAATGCTGTTCACATAATTGCTTATAGAATCATAGAATCATTTACTTTGGAAAGGACCTTTAAGATCATTGAGTCCAACCACTAACCTAACACTGCCAAGTCTACCACTAACCATGTCCCTAAGTGCCACATCTACATGTATTTTAAGTACCTCCAGGGATGGTGACTCTACCACTTCCCTGGGCAGCCTGTTCCAAGCTTGACAACCCTTTCAGTGAAGAAATGTTTCCTAATATCCAATCCAAACCTCCCCTGGTGCAACTTGAGGCCATTTCCTCTTGTCTTATTGCTTGTTGCTTGGGAGAAGAGACCAGCTCCCATCTGACTACAACGTCCTTTCAGGTAGTTCTAGAGAGTGATAAGGTCTCCTTCAGCCTCCTTTTGTCCAGGCTAAACAACCCCAGTTCCTTCTGCCACTCCTCACAGGATTTGTTCTATAGACTCCTCACCAGCTTTGTTTCTCTTCTTTAGACACGCTCCAGCACTCAATGTCTTTCTTGTAGCGAGGGGCCCAAAACTGAACACAGTATTCAAGGGGAGGCCTCACCAGTGCTGATTACGTTATGTGGTTTATCATCTCCCTGTATTGCTGTCTCTTGGTCATTTCTGCAATCTAGGATCCTAAAACAACAGGAAGTTTTGCTGATTAAGGAAAACACTTCAGTAAAACCACAACAAGTTCTCAATATGCCCATGTTGGGGAAATATTTGCTTTTCTTTTGTTCTACTATGTAACCTTCAGTGCAACAGTTTAGATCTAAAACTAGCAGTGGTCTGTACAGTGCACCTTACTTTCCATATGCAATTATTTAAATTTTCAGATGTCATTGTTTATAGATGAATTTGGTGACAAAAGCAGATTATTTTGTAATTTACACTTTCAAAAATGGATTGAAGTGCAAGAATTCTGTGACAAGATTAAACCAGAAGTGCAATTCCATTTTACCTAACAAACAAGCACATGCTTTGTCAACTGCAGAAAATATTCCCCTTCTCTGACAATTTTATCAAGGATATTATACATGTTCAACACTTCTGCTTACTGCTACATCACAAAAAAGCCTTTAACTATTTCACCATCGCTACTGATGCCCGGTAATAACAGTCAGATATAACAGTAGATAAAAGCAATGCAACTGGGATTTGAGTGTTAGAATGGAATTGGAGGAAAGTAATTATCTTGCATCCTTTTTGCCTTTAACTGTCATTTCTGACGCTATGAACTTGGACAAAAATCTGCAAATTGGTGGTTTCATACAAACCCAAATCTGCACTGGAAAAAATGTACAAAGCAATCTGTAATTGTACCATTCGTGTCACTTGTAGAAATGAATTTGAAGTGAACACATTTATACAAATGTTTTCAAACAGTCACACATCCTCCCCCCTCCTTCCTCTCTTCCCTCCCACATAAGCACACTTTCCGGAGTTGCCAGGATACTGTGAGAAAGGTTGTTTTTACAGGGCTCCCAGCTGTGAAGGGTACGGAAGTGTGATTGGTTTGGAGAGGGCCTCCCTTAGCGGGGCTTTCGTGCCTGAGTTGTCAGGCTTGGGAGGTGTGCATCAGAAGCAAAGTATGGCAGACACCCTCTGTTTGTGCTCTCCAGGTGAAGCACACGAATATGTGAGAATACACTAGAGCACGTGCTTCTTGAGATCTTCTCCTTCCAGTGTGTCATTGACATGTGTCTCAGTTAAGCATCACTGAGCTTACCTGGTGTTTCTGGCTCTTGGATAAACAGCAAGTGTTGATGTCAACTGCTCTACCCTCTAGCAGTGCACAGAGGTCCAAGTGATGCTCTGGACTTGTACAGAAAGTGCCCAAGCTGTCTGTGTAAGAATAGGGAACCTGACCATATAGGGGACTTTTTCAGTAGGATCTTATTTTTTCATTTGAAAATATTGATCTATGAAATTCAGGAAAGTTTTCTGGAGTCAGGATGATGTTTTATGACCCCAGGGTAACTAGCAGACTAAAGCACAAAACTGGGAAATTGAGGTCTTTGAGTTTGATTAAAACTAGGTCTGCTTCTAATTCTAAGTAGGGTAGACTAAGACTAAACTCTACTAACTAAATATAAATGACTTGAATAGATGAGCTGAATTATGCCTCAGAGATATCTGTTCCTCTCTCCTTATTCTAGAAATAACAGGTCAGATGTGGAGCTGTAAGGATGTTGCAGTTAGATGAAACGACCTCCCCCTGCCATCATATATATCTGCCACTAGTGCGCTAATGACTGTTTTACTGGCTATTTTAGTTTATGAGTTTCTACTTCCATGGCGTCTTAAGAAAAATATAGGCAGATAGCCTTCTTTTTTTTTTAATAGTAGAACAAAAACAACTATAAAATCAAACTCCAAGTATTTCCAAGACAGAATTTTTATTTTCAGACTGTTACACATGCATGGTTCACATTTCAGGAAATAAGTTCTGGAAAGCAGTAAATCCCAGTTTTAGAAAGTAGGGTGGACAAGCATTTACACAAGAACTACCAACAGATGCTGTGCAAAAGGGGCTAACTTGGTCTATGTGTGTGTCAGCTGTGAATGGGAATGGAAAAGTGATTTTACCTCTTTACATAGCATTTTTATGGCTAACACTTGGGTATTGCTTTTTTTATGTGAACAGGAAAGATAAAACTCATACCTAATTTATAAAATTAAAATTTTATTATTTATGTAATGGTCCTGGATACTGTTTTACTCTCACCTGTTTTTTGCTGAGATTGCCAAACTCTCCTTGCATTCTCTGTTTTCACATTCTGTGCTGAAACACTTTGACATTGTCCTGCTGTCTTATAGGATAAAGCTCTGCATGGTCTGATAGATTCATGCAGGTAGCTGCAGTCTATAAGCATGCATACCACTTATAGAAAGAGCGATAGCGTAGGCACTCACAAAAATGATAAGCACATGTTTCAGAATTTCCTTCCCATTTTCTTTGTCATAAGACATGACCCAGAGCTGTAATCCAGGTGGCTAAATTGCTTTACAAGAATCTCACTTCTCTTTTCTCTAGTTTGTCTTGATTAACTGAAAATAAAGTCCCAATCTAAACTCACTAGCAGAAAATCCACTTGCTTAGCTGTCTCCAGTGTGCCAGCAATGCTGCTGCAGGTAAGCTCAGCTGCACTGCTTGACACTGGCTGTCTTGGACACTGGCTGTCTTGGACACTGTCAAGGGCCGCACAGTAAGAGCCAGTGGCAAACTGCATTAAACTCCCAAGTGCTGTGCTTAAGCCAGGTTTGCTTTATCGAGGCATACGTGAACTCTGTGGACTATTGTTTTCAGACTGTTACACATGCGTGGCTCATATTTCAGGAAGTAAGTTCTGGAAACCAGTAAATACCAGTTTTAGAAACTAGGGTGGACAAGCGTTTACACAAGAACTACCAACAGATGCTGTGCTACTACTGTCCACAGAGTCAGGTAGATTATGCCCAGCCAGTGTCCCTCTCTACCTACCCCATCAGTTCTTGGAGTGATATCATGTGTTCGGCACCAAGCAGATAAATTTTTTATAGGTTCCCAAAAAAGTTCAGTGTTACATGAGGGAAAGGCTGATGTGTTATGTCAGGCACCTGAACTCATGCTACACTTTGAATGGGAAGGGGCTGTGCTATATGGATACTGGGATGGTACAGCCAGTGGTATAGACATGCACACCTTGCAGTATAGTCATAGCAGCCTCTGAAATATAGAGGACAACTTTCACCACTGACTTCCTACAGAATCTGCTTGAGAATGCAATATTTTTCAGTGACAGTGAGCAAACAGACAGACATGGGAAAGGCGTACTGGTAAATCAGCTAGCGGTGAATTTACTCTCCTGAAAATACATCCTCATACCACATAGATATATTCTAAACTCCACAGTAATATCTGAGAATCAAATGCAAATGGTTCATGCTATTTAGGGGCCCACATACATCACTCCTGGCAGCTTAATCCTTTAAATGTCTAAGTTCTCTATGCTGTTTTGGCAGCACTCTCACCCCTGACCCAATGAGAAGTGAGGAAATCTAGCTCACGACGAAGCCTTGGAAAGCAGCTCTTGGAGCCAGGATGTGTCACCAGCCCAGTACATGCAGTAGGCTTTTTCCGAGAGGGGCAAGACATGGTCATGTCCCTTGACACATGTCCCAGGACTGGCATCACTTCAGGGACGTGAAAGATTTGGAATTAGCTTTTTGCTCTGCCTAGAACTAAAGACAAAAAGCTTCTTCTTGAAATGTGTTTAATTAAAAGTCTATTGTTATCCACGCAATAGAGAAAAAAGCCTCCCTCTTCCCAGCTCTTCCCTTTTTCCTTCCCCTTATCTCTTGGCACTTTTCCTATCTCCTAGAGTAAGCAGCAGCTGGGAGGTAAAGCACTGAGCTGGTAATAATTTTTCTCTGAATCATGTTGAACATGATTTTATATCTGCTGAATACTTGCACCTGTGGTTCTCAACCTTTGCCTACCCCTGGTCAATAATATAAAAAAGTTCAGGATCCTACTTGTCTGTCAGTCTGGACAACAGCAGAGACCATCAGTAGCTGTGGGTAACGCTACTGACTGTGGGTGAGGTTGGAGACTACTCAGCCGCTGGCAGTTGGCAGATTCTCTCTACGATGATGTGGTGACAGAAGAAGTAGGTTTCAGTCCCTAGATCCATGGCAGGGCAGTTGTGCCCTTGGCAAGTGTAGACAGTTAGGTGGCTAAGCCTTTTTGTTTTTCTCTGCTCCTCATTCCTGAACAGCTTAGACATACTGCAGTTTGGTTTCTGAGGATACCTTTGCATGGCTGGCTTTGTCTAGGAAATGGAAGGACATAGGAAGAGAAGTCAGGATACCCCTCAGCCTCAGACCACCTAGGAACTGGATGTTGAATCTCTTTGGTTCACCTGAAGTATCAGCTAACAAATGAATGGCATCTGCTCCTATAGTAACAAATCCTGGAAACTTCAGGTGCTAAGAGCCTTCTCCCCCTGCCCATTCTTCCGTCAGTAGCAAGGCAAAAACTTCAATAGAGACTTAACACCAAATTCACTGTAGCATCATTTCAATGAAGCCAGGGCAAGATCAACTTGCCCCTTAATGTTTTGTCTTACAATCTATTTGTGACTCAATTTTCTTGTCGTCACTTCATCCTTCCAAGGGAAGAGAATCTCAAATTATGGAGACAATTATTATTGACACTGTTAGGACCTGGTGGCTTTGGCTTGCCTTGGTGTGAGGAGCCCTGAACTTCACCAGGAAAATGGCTGATCAGTTCTGAATGTACCCGACACCTGTATTAGGTTACAGAGGTTTCCTTGTGAACTCCAAACCCACTCAAAGTGAAATAACAGTCACAAGCTGACATATAATAGGTGAGCCAACTCTGCTCTCCCCTGCTCTGGCCAGCCTGCTATTGCATGAGCACCTCAAAAAAAAAGTATTGTTGCTATTAGCATGTTGTGACATCGCAAGGGTACAAAGACATCCTGTCCTCCAAGGAACAGCTGGTGGCTTCCTCAGTTCTGCAACAACTGGTTTGTAGAGTCATCTGCAGTATTCCTTGGTGAAGTGTGGATTAATCCTGCCCTGTGAGATGCAGCCTCCAGTACGTTTTGTTTGGGGACGTCCTGACAGACATCTCTTGGCATCCTCTGGGTCTGTGTAGAGGCAGGAGAAGAGGTCTCGAGCACTCCCTGGTGTCTCCTTTGTGCTAGGACCCAATCCTGCCTGAGAGGACCCAAAGCTGGGATAAGGTCTCTTGTATCCATTTCAGAGCCAGCCAAACAGGGCTCAGATGGAGAAGCTCACTGGTAAATCAAGTGACACAGTTCTCTGGAGACATTAATTCATTTCACTCTGTGTATGTGCATACGTGCTCTGCAGTTGGTGGCCATGATATCTGTATATTCACAGCCATGGTTTAATTAATCCTCTTATGGATAGAACCTACCATGGCATTAAGAGAGCAAATATTTTTAGCCTGTATGAGGAGTCGGTCCTACCCACTCACATGAAATCCTTTAGAGGGCAACTTATCTACTGCAGGTAGCCAAGATGAAAAAAGAAACTGAGGTTTAGATTACAGTAATTAAAACTTACTGAGCAAATGAGGCCCTGTGTGAAGAGAAGAGAATAATTGGTGACTTCACCTTTTTGAGAAAAAGAACAACTATTTTGCTACGTGCCAGTCCCCCTCTCTGCCCCCAGGACACAAGTCCTACTGCTTTTGATTGTGACTTTTATAAAGGTGTAAAAATAAGCCACATTAACTGCTGAGTTCCCTCATCTGAGGCTGATGGAAGCAGCATTTAGGACTGAGGAAGAAAACATGACGAGAGAGGCAGGACTTTACATAAGCACTATGAGCAGCATCACTCACCTCTTTTTGTTTGTTGGACAGATTTGTACCTACTCAGAACCATTATGACAATAGCACACATTAATTTTTGATAAGTGCGCAAGGTGTAATAAAAACTGAAAAGTAAAAGTGAGTTGCCTTTGCGCCCTCTCAAAGAAATAACTCAAACTGAATGTCTGCTGCTGATTTGCCTCTATGTTCATGACATAAGTATAGAAAAGCCCTATAAGGACACCTGAGCATTCCTTCCTGACTATAAATAATGCTTTTAGCAATACTTCATCCTTTCCTTACACAGTTAGAACCAAAATAAATCCTTACCCTGAAGTTCATATTTTGCTTCCCAAAACTCAGCTGACTTCCACTTTCTGGAAGAAAGATCTCAAATGTTGCATGTGTGGGAGTCCAGGAGAAGTCCCTAGTGGGGCGGGCAGTGGGAGTCACAGCCTTGTAAATGGCTGGGGGAGCACTGAGCTGTGGTAGCTGCTGTTCTGAAACTCCATTGGAGGAAGAGTGTTCAGCAACACATATAAGTGAGATTTTTTTAACCCCTTCCATTGCAAGAGGCTTTCTCTGAAGCCTTTTATGACCATATCCTTATTCAAAGCAGATACATAGCTCTTGGTAAAAAAAATATTTTCTGAACATATATTATTTCCTTGGGATAGAAATTCAAGCAAACATTGTGGGGAAGGAGAGGGGAAGGAACCGCTGCCTTTATAAGGAAAACAAAATAATGAAATTTAGCCCACCTCATTGCATCAAGGAAGTAGCTATTAATGTTTTGGGATATATTGAATATTTACTTCTTCTTATTATTATTAAATAGAGGAAAAATAATTTTATTCATGCCTGATCAGGATAAAGTCAATTTTGCCTAAAATCTTAAAAAGCCTTTTGAAGCCCTCCTTGACTTATCTTTGCCATGCCATCCACTGTCCAGTTACATAACTTTTTCCCCTCTCCCCATCCTTGCTCCAGCTGAGATGGGAATCAGGGGAGGAGGAAGAGTCAGAGAAGAGGTGCAACTGCATCTAGTGGTCTCTTTTGTCTCACTGAAGGTGCCTTTCCAGCTCCCTTCTTAACAACCTGCAATTTCTCCTCATAAGCTTCTCTGGATCACCCTTGCCTCTGTGTCTTGCCCCGCCATAGCCATGTCTTTACAGAAGCCTCTTGTCAAAGCCAGAGCAGGGAGGCTGTAGGAACATTGACTCTGTTGCCATCATAGCATTGGACAGGCACCACAAGAGACCAAGACTGGAGAAAACCACAGGCTCCTGTACCTCAGTGCACCTTTTCAGCTGCTTCTTCCATGTCTTCGGGATCTCTTCCCTGCCTTCACCTTCACAAGCACAGATCAGTCAAGAGTTGAGTGAGATCTCACCAAGACTGGTGAGACAGTCTCTGAGACAGGGACTTTTCTCAGAGGACATCGCCCTTCTAGGTCAGACCTACAGGATGATAGGGGTGAGGGCAGAGAGTCACCTCACAGAAAGGGAGAAGAGCTCAACCGACTCCTTTACTGTACCTCTGTTGGTTCGTTGAGTTGTGATGCTGCCTACCAGCATTATGCTCATAAAAGGGTCTCTTGTACCCAAACCAATCTGCTTTTCTCAGACACTTCATCTGCTCTAATAAGAGGGAACTCATATCCTCAGACCCTGTTTCTTTTGAGTCTGTAGCCCGTCATGGCTGCAGCAACTCCTCTGCTGTTATTTATTTGCATTCTGCTGAATTGCAGTAGATTTCAAGTCTCAGCTGCCAAAAACTGTGCTAGGAAACTCAGTCATATGGCTATGTCCTTCCTCAGCATTGACTGGAGTCCTGCTGGATGATCCTGGAATAATATCCTGGAGCAGCTCTGACCAAAGCCCTGCCATCATTATCTTCTGCAGGTTTTGTATTAAAAAGCTGTGCAGGCAAGGCAATCCTTGAGTAGGCTGCATGGTCAGTCTAATCACTTTTTCTCAGAAAGAGAAAATCCATGTTTCAGTACACATTTTGAACAGCCCCTGTGAGATGGAGTTTTTAATTGTGTTGAATATCAGCTGACTATTAAAATACATGAAAAAAAGACTTTGCAAGTGTCAGGGATTCACTAATGGAAATTAAACCAATATGCGTCTCTAGTTAGTACTGAGTGAAACATCAAACGTCTGCTGCAGGTTATTAGAGAAGGAGAAGCCAAATGAAAATGGCAAATGTGTGCTCTCAGCTGCAGGGGCTGGAAGGAGACAGCATGTAAATGCCATTTGGAGGAATCCCTGCTCACTGCATTGCTCCTTGGAAAGCAGAAGCTTTTGTGCTGGACTCTTCAGCTCCTGGGCAGAGCCTGTGCACAGCAGGGAATTGGCAAATGGGATGGAGAGACTTGGGGAAGGTGTCTGGCTGTGGGGAGCGGAGAAAAGGCAGCAGAGATTGTTAGTCACATGTGCAGTGATCAGATGGGGGAGGCAAGACAGATTCCAGATTGATTCAATTTTCTCCCCATTGTGGGAATTAATTAGTTGATTGGGAGAGAATAAAGGCTCGGTAGAGCTGTTTTGGCACAGGGCAGGCGGTAGGGAACAGATGCTTCCTAAGGAATGGCTCTGAAACCAGCAGTTTATAAGCTGGATGCTGAGGATTACTAATGGTGTATACCTATCACAATTAATTTCTTGTTCTACTGGTCATTGTTCAGGGCCCAGAGTAATATACTATTCAGATCCTACCACTAATTAAAGGCATCTCTTCAGCATGAGGTGCTCTGAAACAGAGTAGGTACAGATACTTCCATGGGTGAGGAATTCCAGGACTCCTAGAGTTAAGTGTTTTCAGATTCAGAGTTTACTCCCAACTTCTCTAAAGTTGTAGGCATTGCTCAGGTCCAGAAGCAGACAGATTACGAGTACATCCATACTCAATAGAGCCAATGTTGGACCTCAAATGTGTGCAACACAGAGCTGACTGAGGGCACCTCACAACAATGAGCTAACTGCACCTGCCATATAAAATCTACTGTGGCTGGTCTGCCAAAACATCATTACAGTCGAGACGGTTCTACCCAGCTCTACATGTAATGCGCCACGTAGTTCCACTCAAGTCACTACTCTTCAATTTTCCAAGCTTCAAAATAGAGATGAGGAGGTTTCCCCAGGACAGTCACAACACACACTTTAAACATGGGCTTTACTCATTTGTTCTTCTCCTTATGTTTTCACACTGAAGGCTCTAATACATGCAGTCCCACAGGGAGAAAGTAACTATGGAGACAGAAGTGACAGGAGATATCTTCAAACCCTGGAGATGCAGCAGGCAAAGGCAGTGTGTTAAACTGCCTGTAAAATCCCCTTCTAGCCCCAGTCTGCACGGCATAGCAAGCACAAGCACTTACAAAAAGTCACAATTTCACACCAGCAAGCTTCAAGAGCCTGCATTTTCCCTTGGGGCGTGCGATTTTAAAATCCTTGGAATATATTTGTATTGTGTTTATCCTCGCCATTTTCATGTCAGGGAAACCTGTCAGCAATTTGCTAGGGGGATAGGTAGAAGGGGTGGGAGGCGTGTGCTGGAAATACTAGAAAATCGCCTGCCGTCTTCATCAGCTTGATGCACAATAACACGTCAAGCCAAGCACAGCTCTGAGGTGCTTACTCTCATGACGAGACAGAGCTTTAGCGTAAGCACCTAAAGCTATGTGTACATAGAGATAGCTGTGCCTGCACCACCTCAGCTTTCAGCTTTTCCCTTTTAGGCCATGTCAAGCTGG